>PVKU01005374.1:0-124719 GCA_004027475.1 Anoura caudifer | reverse complement strand
TAATACCAAAACACAAAGTGAGTTGCTGCCCTGCTGTTGGCTGTGGTTGGCTGTGGACACGCACTGAACAGGAAGGATGTTACAGAGCAGGCCACTGACTGACATATTCCGCCCTGCTCTCTGAGGTTTCTGAGACCCCCCTACCGCTGCATGAAAGGTCGCCAGTTCGTACGGAAATGACCTCATTCAATCCAAGTGCGGAAATACCTTCTGGTGGTCACACCAGTGTTTGCGAAGTCAGCAATGATGCCTGGTTTTTCGGTGGCGGTCAGGGCTTTCCAGGACAGTGGTGGAGACGCTGAGCCAATTTGGAGGCAGACAGGGTGCGCTGCTGATAAAAGGCCCCTTGGTGAGGTGGATGGGCCCCCATAGGCAGCTTAACAACCGTAAACTAACTACGGATTCTTCTCTTCCTCATACCAGGGCCCGCTCATGTCCTTGCCACTAGCTTACAGTTCATATCATTCAAACTAAACTAATATTTTCCAGAACTGGTGAGGCTCAGAGTGAAAGCCTGCCCCTGGATTCAGGTCCCCCGAGGGTGCACTCCTTCTAACGCCCCCTATTCCCTGGATCCTTACTGCAGCGTTGTCCTCCCCACCTCCGACTTCTCCTTCTTTCCGAAGGTCTATTGCAGAGCAACACCTTCTGTTTTCTCAAAATACTCAGGCAAGGAATACTTTTCTTTTAGTAAATCCCATCTAATCCTCTGTAGTTCTTAATGGAAAGTTGCCATTCTTCATCTTCAAAGCTTGGCCTGACCTCCTTTCATCCGTCTGTGCCCGAGGCACCTTCCTACGCCCTGGCTTCATTTGTCATCTCCAAATCTAGATGGTGTAATTCCCCTCGTCTTCCTTCCTGTCACCTGAATGGCTCCCCAACCAGCAAGCCCGAGCGAGTGGTCTTTAAGACCCCGCTTCTAGACCCCTCTCATAAAGGCCCTAGAAACCCATCTGGCACCAAAATTGGCCAGCGCCGTGCATGTCCTCGCCCTGTAGAATCACATTCCGGAGCGAGGCGCTGCGACCTCGGCGCCCTTTAGGCCTTCGAACGTGGCACATTCATTTCCTGAGCTCGCTTTGACAGTCCTAAGGAGTCTGGACGGAAGACAGCGGGTCTGTGGAGCTTTCAAGCATCGAAGAATGCGGATTTTTTTTGCACGTACAGACAGAACGGGATGGAATCGAAGTGGCTACATGGGCATTTTAGCCCCATTAGAAGTCTTGCTCCATTACTCAAACAACTTCAGGCAGTCAAAGTTCAAGTTTGAGAAAGGCAGGAATTCTGTCATGGGGAGCACATGTCCATTTTCTGCGGCAGGTCTGCTTTAATTAATTTGTTTCGTATTCTTTCCTCTGAAAAAGTGCACCGATAAACACAAAAGCACAGAGTTTTTTCAAGGTTTCGAGGATGGGGGCAGTAGGCGGGACGTTGCAAGGAAGAGGCGATATTCACCCTAGATCTGCATTCCCGAATAAAGCCGTGGATAGACATGTGCTATATCCCAGTGTGTGTGTGTGTGCGCGCACGCGCGCGCGCACAGGCGAACTGTGACTCCTGATTCCAAGGTAATGCAGCAGGCTGTCAGGTGTGGGTTTTGGAATCTTTCTTACTGCGCGGAAACCTCAGCCTGTGCACATTTGACTCCCATGTGCATGTGAGGTGCAGGCGCCCACACCGTGTAAAATCCGAAGGGCCAACGATGGAGGTGCGGCAGTGGGGTGCTGAGAAGTCAGTTTTGAGGTCTGCGTGTGGATGTTCACATCGGGATTTCGAATCCAGGGACTTGCTGCTTCCAAAGTCGTCGCCGGTGCAGGCACCGCGTCTTGGGCGATGCTACCTTCCCGGAGAGAGACGGGGGCTCCTGCATAGGCATGAGACGCCTCCTCTCCCTCCAGGCTGAGAGATGGGAGGGGCGCGATGCGGCTTCTCTCCTGGCATTTTCTCTACGTGTAGAAAACATGTGCCTAGCTTGTAACTGTAGTTTCTAGGGCTGGTAAGAATATTTTTGCTTTGAAAACCAAGCACGTCCCTCCCTGCAACGCGAGGCCCCCGGGCGAGGAGGAAGGAGCCCTTCCCATCTGGAACCCTCCGGCTGCGCGAGGCTGCGCCTGCTTGGAATCCTGTATCCACACCGAGCTCCCCAGCCGGCTGCACGTAGTAAACAGAATTGTTCTCACCTTAAAAAGAAGAGGAAAACAAACGGAGGCGCGTTTATGTTTAACAGTCTTTACACTGCTGTGGGGAGGCGAGGGCCCGCAGGGGGTGGACGTCTGCCCCGGCCCTTGGTCGTCCCTCTCACCTGCGGGTGGACCTTGGCTTCAGGGGCCTAATTCCTCTGTGCCTCGGTTTCTCCCTCTGTGTGGCGAACCTCGTATGATTGTTGGGCAGATTAAATGAAGCATTCCATAAAAAATCCTAAGACCACACCCAGTGCGTATGAGCTCTTGGCATTGCTGCTGCGCTACAGATGGCAATGTTACTGGGAAAAGAGTCCTCCGCCTACTGATTCTAACGTAGATTTAAATGCAGTGCTTTTTCTCCATACCTTGGTCTGACCGCCCCCCCTTTTTTTAGCCAATGCTAGTTGTCTTTTTTTTTTTTCCTTCAGAATTGAGTCAATAAAATTCAATTTAAGAATATCAGACCCTTTGCCCTTGCTTAAAACCCCTGGCCAGCATCTCGACGGAAAAAAAAAACCCAAACTTCTTCGCAAGACCTCAAAGCCCGTGCGCCGTGTGGCTGCTGGTTGCTTCCTTGCTGTCCTCCCATCAGGCACCTTTCTAGGTGTGTTTGGTGCTGCAGCGATTCCGGACCGGCCAGGGCTCTGCTGCAGGGCTGCGTTGTTTCAGGTCCCTGGGCCTTTGCAGATACTGCTCTTCCCGCTGGGGTTGCTGTGCCCGCCTTCAAAACTTTCCGGGACAGCTCTGTCTGACTGTACCCGCCACAAGTCTTCTCTCACTCACGTTCCCTTAGATTAAGTCGCTGCCTCCATCTGTGTCTTGGCCGTATTTTTAGTTTTGTACTTATTACCTACCATCGCAATGCATTTATTTATTACTTTGTTTCCCCCAGTTGACTGTGATTTTCTTGAGGCAAGGACGAGGTCTTACTCACGTCTGTATTTCAGCACTGCACACACAGCGCAGACTCGGAGACTGAAAAATTATGTTCGCTTCCCTCTTAAATTGAACTAGGGAGTAAATATATCACTAAAGCAGACACCGCAGAGTTTCTTGTCTTAGTTTCTGTTGTTCTTTTTCTATACGAAGAGGCCAGCTACTATATTTAAACTATGCTGTGGCACAAGGCATGTTTATACAAATGGAGAATAATTGAGGCCACAGCAAGGCTGGGGTTAAAGGATTAATTTTGTTCACTTCAACAAGTTGTGCCGTAAGTGCTACGGGAAATAATAAAGAAGGGATAAGATACGTTCTTGTTTCCTCAAGGAGCTTTCCACGCGGTAGGAATAATGCAAACAGAGTAGAAGCAGAGCAGAATTCCCGCCACGAGAGGTGAACCGGAAGGAACTCTGAAGGTTTGAAGGAAGAGTCAGCCTCAGTGCAGTGGGAGACGAGAACGAGGCACAGTATGGAAGCGGCAATGCTAGAGGTTGATGGGTGCTGTTGCGTAGGTGGGGTGTCCTGGGCGGAGATGGGCGGGAAGAACATTCCAGGCAGGACACAGTGTGTGTGAACCCCTAGAGGGAACTACGGGGATATCTACTTGGAGATGAGCCACCATCTCCCTGGCTTTCTTTTGTGCCCAGTGTGAGGGGATGATGGAAGGAAAGGCTAACAGGTAAGTTTGTGTGCACTTCAGGAAGGGCCTTGAGTCCCAGAATAAGGATATTTATGTTAATTGAGTAGGCATTGGGGAGTAATCAATACTTTTGATCAGGAAGTAGAAGAATGCTTAAAAAGTTCTGATTGTTGGTGCACAGGTATATGGACCGTAGGAGAACTTACCCATGGGGATAGGAGATGAGAGACTTTGAAGCAAGTAAGTGGGAGGTGGTAGAAGTGGGCTGTGGTATCTAAGAGACCTTGCGGATCATAGCAAAGAGGCCATGGTTGTTGTTTTAATGTGTGGATGAGTGAGAAGACAGAGTCCCATGTGATGCTCTGGTTTAATAGGTTTGAAGAGAATTCGACAAATCATGCAGAAGTTACTTTGTTGGGAAACTTGTGAGTCTGGCGGGGGCCTGGTCTCGTTCAAGGACCTCCAGGTTGGTCTAAAACTGGGGAGAGGTCAGGGTGAGAGCTGGCCACTTCTAACAGTCACTGGCATCAGGGAATAGAGGTTGCATCGAGGAAAGAAAGGTAAAAAGAGAACAAAGTCAAGTATAGAAACGTGGAGAATTGCCTACATGTAAGGAACTGAGGAAAAAGAAGGGCTGATGAAGGGGAACAATGGTAGTAATAAAACCAGGATAGAGAGAGTAATATCATGGAATTCAAGGAAGAGTTTTCCAGAAGGAGGGAATTATCCCAGAGGAGAACTTGAGTTACCTCCTGACAGAGTTTAGACATTTACCTGGGTTTCCATAGCTCTTTGCAGCATGAGCGACCTTTGCAATTATCTGTGTATGTGTTTGTCTCTCCTTCCTGAGTGGGAGCTCCTCCAGGGCGGAAACGTGTGCTCCTCGTGTTTTTATATCCAACATGGAGCAGAGTATCTGCAATATAGCTGGGGGTGAATAAATGTTTGTCGAATGACTGAGCAAACAAACTTAGTGAACAAACAAAGCAGCAGAGGAAGACAAGGAAAAGCTCATTTTACTTGAGAAAGAGTTATAGCTCCTGAAATAAAATGGTGTCTGAATAATTTTCTGCTCTTGAGAAAGGAAGATAGTCTGTGAAAGGGTGGTTCCAACGTGAATACCTAAACTATCGCAAGTCCCCTGTTATGGTGTGAAATTCATCATCCAAATTCTTATAGATTTAAGCTTCAGGATTTGTGAGGTACTGCAGTGAAATTATCTAGGAAATAAAGAGTTCTGTAACAGTCCAGCTGCCTGAATTCAACTGGCCACATGATTAATGACATTGCAAGGCACATCCAGGGCCTTCCATTTCCCAAGCACTTTATAAACATTGAGTGGTCTCACAATACCCTTGCGAGATATTATCATGTTCATTTTCCATATGGTTAACTGAGCCAAGGAGGTTAAATGACTTGCTCAAAGGCCACACTGGAAGTCAATGGCATCAAATGCTCAGAAGGCAGGAGCTCCCGGGTCCCGTACCTCACAGTACATTGTTGAACCGAATCCCACTCCTTACACTATTAAGAAGCCTGACCGACAGGCCAGTGCTATAATAGATCATGCCGTACAGCCGAGATAAGTGAGAATTAGCATGCTGTCTTGTGCAGGTCAGGGCTAGCTCCTAGAAAGAGAGGAAGCTATGCCCTACAAGACTACGTGACACAAGACGTGCCTGGAAAAGGAAGAGCAGAACCAGGCATGGGTGAAATCTTCTGTGGATTTTTATAGACCTTTGCCGAAATGGAAGTGGGAGCGTGGGTGGAGAAAGCAGGTAAGGAATCTTGATTGATGAGCATTTTAAATGAGAGTCCTCTTACCTTTCAAATATTTTCATTCTTTATCATTCAGTTTCGATTTTAATTGTCTTTTTACACTTTCCTATCTCCATATTTCTCAGTCTGATGTTCCCTTGGTCTAAAAAAGTGCTAAAATATTATCATACTGTCAAATCCTATGCACATGGCCTTTCAGAAAATCAAAGGCTTCTGATGAATTGGTACACAGAAGGTGAAATTTGACACTTGGTAATTGAGTAACTCACTGGGTTGGGACGTATGTCTTTTATTTGCAATTGCATATTTATAGGCAAGTCTTGAAACTTCTTTGTGCTTTGGCTTTCCGCCAATGAAGATACGAGTGTGGAGAGGATGCTCTTGCTGCCTTGTTCATAGTTCCCGTTCCCCCGCCCCAAACGGGAGCACACAGACCCAATGACTTCTACTGCAAGCACCTGTGAGGCTTTGCCCGTGGGCAGTCTCCGACTACTGGAGCATGCTTAGCCTGCGCTGGGGCAGGTGAGAAGTTTTGAGAGTAAACCCCGGTCTAAGACTGATGGGAACTGGTGGAACAGGACCTCAGCTTCCTCCCCACTCAGTTGTGTTCTACGCTGCCTCCCAGAGGTGCTCATCACGATTGCACCTCAGTTACCTGCAACAGCAGTAACTTACCTGGTAATACACACCCGTATTGATTTCCTTCCCTTACCTGTTTCGCTTCCCTGCTCCTCACCTGTTAGGGCTTCCTTGGATCACCGTACAAACAAACAACTCACACCCAAATCCTCGTCTCAGAGTCCGCTTCCTGGCCAGCCCAACCGAAGGGTTGTAGCTGTAAGAGTTACAAGGACATCGAAGCACAGTGAGGCTTTGAAGTCTGATAATAATCAATCACGTGCACACAGCACTGTCTGCAAAGCCCTTTCACACTCATTTTCCAGTTAGATCCACACACCATCCCCATTTAATACTGAGGACATTGGATTTCAGTGGGGTCCAGGGCCTCGTCAAGAGCTAGGAGGTGGTGTCTTCGGCTTTACTCCGAATTTCCACCTCCTTCCACCTCCTCCCTGTATCCTCAGGCACTGCTAACCAAGAAAGCTTATAAAATGGGATCTAATGCTTCTGCAAACTCTAGATTCCGTTAGTGTAGTTAAATAGCTGCTTAACTTCTACTTACACAGGGTCCGGCACAAATAACGCCCCCCCCCCTTTTTTTTTTTACGAAACCTTTATTACAAAATCATAAGCATGTCATTCTGTAACATAATGATATCACACTCAAGCGCACCATGTGACATTTTAGGTGAAATGTTCACATTAAAACTATAAATCATTACACCCATATTATTACCCTACCAACCACACTCAAGTAGGCCTTACCTCTGCCAGATGCTTTATGTTAAATTTTATTGAATTATGTTAACTAGATATACTTGTATATCCACTTGAGAACTTGGATCAACCACCATCATGTTTCAAAACCTAACATTTAGCCCTGGCTGGGGTGGCTCAGTGGATTGAGTGCCAGCCTGTGAACCAAGGAGTTGCTAGTTTGATTCTCAGGCAGGACACATGCCTGGGTTGCAGGCCAGGTCCCCAGTTGAGGGCCTGCGAGAGGCAACCACACATTGATGTTTCTCTCCCTCTCTTCCCCTCTAAAAATAAATAGATAAAATCTTTTAAAAAACCCTAACATTTAAGTTTTAATTTTATCTTGATTCTCTTTAGAGAGTTAAACATTTTCAAAACCAATTGTCCTTCAAACATGTTTATGGACTTTTAATTAAAAAAATGCTCAATTCTCACCAGGAGAATGTTTATTGATTTTAGAGAGAGATGAAGGGAGAGTGCGAGAGAGAAACATTAATCGGTTGCCTCTCGTATGCACCCTGACTGGGGATCAAACCCTCAACCTTTTGGTGTAAGGGATGGCACTCCACCCAACTGAACCACCTGGCCGGGCCTGAATTTTTAAATAATTTACGCATTTTTTCAAATCGTAGTTTCCTACCGTTGGAAGCAACCTGAAAATTTAGAGAAGTGCTGAAACCTCATCTGCAGCTTCTCTCCAGACACTCATCTGGCCTCTGCTGCCATGTTTCTTACAATGAGGACACCCGTCACACAAGGGGGATCATTTCACTGCTGGAAAGTTCTGGTTGTTTAAAATTGCTTCCTCACTGAGCCCAAATGGCCTTTTCTGGTTTCATTAATCTGGTTGAGACCTCTAGAAATAAACAGGACAAGTATAATTGTGTCTCTTGTCCTGGGCCTCTTTCTACGTTAAAATAATCTTTCAAGTCCATCACCTTTGCTTGTACGAGCATTAGTTTGTGTGAAATTGCTCCGAGTCGGAGCGGCCGTGCTGGCCCCTCCAGCAGGGGTGTCCAGCCCGTGGCCCATGGCCACACGCAGCCCAGCGTGGCTATGGATGTGGCCCAACACAAAATCGTGAATTTACTTAAAGCCTTTGTTTTGCTCATCAGTTTTGTTAGTGTTTGTGTATTTGATGTGTGGCCCAGAAACAACTCTTCTTCCCGTGCGGCCCAGAGATGACACAAGGCTGGACACCCCCGCATCCAATGTGTAACTAGTTCTTCATTTTGCTGCAGCGGTTCTCTCTGTGGATAATATTTTCATTCCTCTACAGCGGCCCCACATTCATGACGCCTGCTAGAATACTGGCATATCCTCTTACAAATATTTTTTCCTTTTTAACCGTGAGTATGTTAGTTCACTCTAGCCTGCGATCTTTTGCTGGTTTGTTATTAGCTGTCTTTTCTTAGTTCTTGTTAATATGCTCTTCTCTTTTGGTTTTAAAATTGTATGCATTTATTGGACCTATCTATAGTGAGGGGTTTGCCTTTTGGGTCTTTTTAAAAAAATATTTATTTTAGTTTTTTAAAGATTTTATTTATTTATTTTTAGAGAGAGGGGAAGGGAAGGAGAAAGAGGGAGAGAAACATCGGGTGGTTGCCTCTCGAGCGCCCCCTACTGGGGACCTGGCTGGAGACCCAGGCCTGTGCCCTGAGAATCCAATCGCCTGCCCTTTGGTTCACAGCCTTCGCTCAATCCACGGAGCCACACCAGCCAGGGCTGTCTTTCTGGGTCTCGTTTCTCCTTTTCTTTTTCTTTCTTCTTAAGAAGTCCCTTCAACGTTTTTTATAGTACTTGTTTACCGGTGGGGAACACATTTAGCTTTTCGATTCTCTTTTTTGAAGTTGCAGTTTGGTGGCACTGATTTCTTTCAAGGGCTCTTCTCCATGTTTCTGCGCTGGATCTTCCGTTTAAAGGCAGTTTTTAGCCTCGTTCCTCTCCTGTCTTCTCCTTGACTCCCACGATCTTCTTTCTCGGGCCTCTCCAGAATGCAAAGAACATGGATTTTAGAGCCTAGCCAATAAGGATTTTAATCCCACCAGTGTATTTGGTTTCCTTGGGATGCCATAACAAGTTACTACATGCTGAGTGGCTTAAAACACAAATTTATTCCCGCACAGTTTTGGAGGTCAGAAGTTTGAAACCAATGCATCTGCAGGGCCATACTCCTTCTGAAGGCTCTCGGAGAGAATCTTTCCTCGCCCTTCTTGCTTTTGGGTACTGTTGGCATTCTTTGGCTTGTGGCCTCATTGCTCTCTGCCTTTAGCTAACACCCCCCTCTCCTCTGCATGTCGGATGTCTAATCTCCCTCTGCTTCTTTTTCACCTGGAAATTTGCGATGGCATTTAGGATGCATCCTGATAATCAAGGATTAAACACCCCCAACATAATCGCATCTAAAGAGGCCCTGTTTACAAATAAAGTAGCTTTCACAAGCTCCAAGGATTAGGACCTGGTATGTTTGAGAGTCACCCGTAAGCTCATTAAAACCCGCTTTTTTACTATGATTTTAAACATACATGAGCCTCAATTTTTCATCTATGACTTGGAACAAGGACTACTTTACAACGATGTTTTGAGGTTTAAATGAGATAATACTTAAAAGGGCTCAGTATATAGTTGTTGCTCAATAAATTTTAACGCTCTATCCTGCCTTCAAGTGTATTGACCGTGCAGGTTCTTGGTATGTGATTCAAGAGTAGGCTCTTAATCTTTCCTAATTTTGGTTTTCTTAATCTTTACACTTAGGGGGTTAAAACACTTACTTTACAACATCTTTGGAAGGATCAAATGAAATAATATATGTGACAGTGCTTTGTCAACCAAGACTGCTGTAAAAATGTCAATCGCTACCATCTACTATCACTATCAGTTTATGTTGAAGTTTTGGCCGAGTCTAAGTCCCAGATATTCTTCCAGTGAACTGCTGTTTAGGGAAGAAGTTTCTTTCAGTCTTTATTTGTGTAATTGATTGTTCGAAACCAAATATGGTACTTTTTATCCTGTTAAATTTGGTCCTGCTTGTCTTGGACCAGAGTCCTGTCTATCAAATGTACTTTGAGTCTGAATTTTTTTATGTGCCAATTGCATTTGTTATTAATAGAGGACCCTCCAAAGGCAAGTTCTTGTCCATCAATGATGTCAGTTCTTTGTAAAATTTTGTTGTATTTTTTCCATTGCCATTTAGCCCCCTTATGCCCTCCTCCCCCACCAGTCACCACACTGGTGTCCGTGTCCATGAGTCCTTTCTCCTTTTTGCTCGATCCCTCCACCCCCTCACCTGCCCCTTTAACTGTGATCCTGCTCTCCATCTGTGAGTCCGTCTCTATTTTGTTAGTTGAGTTTGTTCACTAGGTTCCATGTATGAGTGAAATCATATAGTATTCACCTTTCTCCAACTGCCATATTTCATTTAGCATATTGTTCTCCAGGCCCATCCATGCTGTCACAAAGGGTAAAATTTTCTTCTTTTTTTTTTTTATAGCCAGGTATCAAAAGTATTCCATTGTGTACATGTCCCATAGTTGTTTAACCCACTCACGTACTGATGGGCCCTTGGACTGCTTCCAGATCTTGGCAATTGTAAATAATGCTGCCACATAGGGGTGCTTGTGGTCTTTCAAATTAGTGCTTTGGGTTTCTTTGAATGTATTCCCAGAGTGGGATTGCTGAGTCAAAAGGAAGATCTATTTTTAATTTTTTGAGCTATCTTCACCCTGCTTTCCACAGCGGCTGCACCAGTCTGCATTCCCACCAACAGTGCAGAAGGGTTCGCCTTTCTCCACATCCTGGCCAGCACTTGTTGTTTGTTGATTTATTGACGATGGCCATTCTGACAGGTGTGAGGTGGTACCTTCGTGTGGTTTTAATTTGCGTTTCTCTGATGATTAGTCACATTGAGCATCTTTTCATGTATCTATTGGCATCTGCGTGTCCTCTTTAGAGAAGTGTCTATTCGGATCTTTTGTACCCGTTTTTAATTGGATTGTTTGTGTTTTTCTGGTGTTGAGATTTTTAAGTTCTTAATAAACTGTGGATATTAACTTCTTATCAGATGTATCAGTGAATATGCTTTACCACTCCATGGTTTCTTTTTTTTTTATTCTTTTGATGGTTTCCCTTTGCTGTGCAAAACCTTTTCAGTTTGATGTCGTCCTACTTGCTTATTTTTTCTTTCGCTTCCCTTGCCTGAGGAGCTGTAGCGGATAAACTGTTGCGAGTCGGTATTTGAAAGTTATTTACTGGCTAAGTCATCGCTTATGGCCTGGGGGCTCCTGCTGGCAGGCGTGTGCGAGGTTCCGATTCCTGGAGTGTCCGAAGAGTCGGAGTTCCGCGTGTTCCGCTGTCGCCACCCCGCCTCACCTCCTGACGCTCCTTAACTTCAGAAAGTCACTGGAACCCCCCAAATTTTTCTTATTTTTGATTGAATATACACACTAGACTCCCAACTACCCTCACTTCACCAGAATTCTCTAAGATTTGATGGCTTTATATGAAGGGCTTGAAATCAAAAACCAAATAACCTCTTTCCACCAGGGTATATATACATATCTAGGGACAAATCAATCAGAAATTGTGTTTCATTTTCCTAATGGAAGACAGAAAAGCACTTGCTAGTGTCAGATGTCTGGATTTTTAAATAATTTATACTCCTGCACGCCCACCACATGCACACTGCCTTCATCCTGTGCTCAACATATCACGGGTTATAATGTTTTAAAGTTTCTATTTGTCGTAACATTTGGTTTAAATAATATTTGGGTACCTTCATTGCTTTCTAATACCATCCTTTTAATCATCATGCACACAGAGAATATACACACAGACAGACACACAAGCAGAACCCTATTAATACAATGCCTTCAGCACTGACGAATTCATAACTCAGGCATGAACAGCTAAAACTCCCATCCCAGCTTGTCACATTCATATGGAGGAGAAACGACAGCGCTTCAGTCTGACCTGGGGGTCCAGAAGCATTAAACTCTATTAGGCAAAGCTTTCATGATCCCCTCATTTGCGGAGCTGTTTCCATGAGTGCAATGCCAAAGCGTCCTCTGACTGTGAGCTTGTCTTGCAAATGTAGCATTTCACAATTTTGTTATCTCCTGTAGAACCCTAGCAAGGCAAGAGCCTGATGAATATCTTTCAACTCCTATTAAGATCAAACTCAGCAGTCTGTACCTTGTCAACTGTCACATTCATGAAGAGCAATAGATCATCTCTGAAACTGCTGGGAATGTGAAGACGATGGCAAGATTAAGGTTACTGTGCAGCAATCGAACACATAATAGAATTCACCATAAATTTAATGTGGCATTATGATATGCTCGATTTCCACCCTCCCCAAATGTAAGTTGAGGTTGAGGGTATAGCTGCAGAGTTGCATTTGTAATTGATGTGAGTATACATGAAAATGTATAATGAAAGGAAAATGGAAGATTTTTCTCTCCAGAAGAGATTTTTTCTTGCCATTATTATGTATCAAGGGTACTGCTTCCCCAAACTTGATGCCATGCTCTATCCCAGAGAGTAACATATTCATTTAAGTTAATTTTGAAGACAAAAATTTCAATTAGCAATCTCAGTCAAGGTATTATTTCAATCAAAATATTTTTTTGCAGGGTGGATTGACTAAATCATATTTAGAAATATAAACAAAGAAGTAGAGTAATAGGGTAAAAAGTAATCCCTCTGGGATTTAGGATTGATAATTTTGGAGCTTAAAAACAAGAAAAAATTTAAATACCAAGTACTCCAAGAGTGCAAAATTCTTAAAGACATTAATAGTTAATATGGCTTTACTATTTAACTCACTCCTGGACCAGCCGCATTCCCCCTCGGAGAGCAGATGTGACTTTTCAGGGCTAGGAAGAAAATAACCCATCAGATACCACCCCCTCCCTAAAACATATTCAACAGTTCTTAAAATTCCATCTTTTACCTTTATGTTTTACATTTATGTGTTAGGTTGTCATTTTACTTCCCCAGCATTTCATTAACAACGGGTCTACCTAGAAACATTAGCACTCATTGGCCCAGGAGTCCTCACACGCCCCTGTGCTGGGAAGTCCCTGGGAAGTCAACGGAGGCGCGCACCCTGTGGCACAGCCTCGGAGACTCTCGGTGGTGTGTCTGGGGTCAGGCCCAGTGATTTCCTTTCCTAAGGGGCTCTTCAGAGAAATCGGATACCTGGACCACCTGTTGAGCAACTTTGACCTTGAACATGTTACCAGGCTGTAACCGTAAGCATATTTTAGGAAGAGAAAGTAGAGACGTTAAGGAAGGAGGGTTTAGCAAGGAACAGGAGGGGGAGGCAATACGGAGAGCCTGGTGGAGAGGTGGGGGGTGGGGTGGTGTGGGACCGGTGTAGGAGCAAATAAAGAAACAAAGAGCAAAAAATGAAAAACAGGAGAGTCCTGGAAAATAATGACCAATTATTCAACAATATTTAAAAAAATAAAGACTATGCAAATCACAGACACACAAAACTTGAGTCCACAGGCTTATTAAATAGAAAGTTCCACCTGCACCCATGTCACTCCCCGCTCTTACCCCCCCCCACCCCCCCACCCCGGCTTCTGAGGTCATTCACTGCACTTTAGCCCATTAGGGTCTAATTTCCCTTGTTCCTCGGAGGGTAAACTATGTGTGAGGCTGACCTAAATATTGTGTATACACTACCTAATGTCCAGCTGAATGTGGAGGAAAATAAAACCAGTTACTTGGAATCAGGTGGACAGCTCATTTCACTCCCTGTACCTCTCAAAACCTTGCGTAGTCAACCTGTTGCCCCCGATCTTTGTGTAAACGCAGCTGCGGTTGACCTTAGGCAACAAATTACCCCGACGCTGACGCGCCCAAAGGAGCGTTTTTCCCTGTCCTGGCTCAGTGCTCCAGCTGAGTCGGGTCAGTTCCCACGGGCAGAGAGGGGGCAGGGCGAGGCGTGTCTGAGCTCCTGACCTCGATTCAGCTAGAGCATCTTCAAATTTACCGTCTTTATTTGAAATTATTTAACTTAAAGAAAATGTGAAAATGCTTCCAACATTGGGAATGGGAGAACTGTACACTTTCCCTTCTGGAAAAATCATAATTGCCGAAGTAGTGCAGGGTTATCGTAGAAAATTGAGAAATGAGCAACAAAGAAAATAGATACCTGATATAACAGGGGTAACTCAGCTCTCAGGCACGTTGTTTTTAGTCTTTTTGTTTCTGTGCATGCATTACATAGATTTACAAAATCAAGATGATATCCTACTCTACGTTCAGCCTTAACACTTGCTTTTCCAAGTTAACAATATATTAGGAGCATTTCTTTATATTAATCTGTGCCCTCCTGTGATTTGTAATGGCCATATTAATTACCTAAGCTGTAATTGAATATATAATATAGTACAGATATAATTTCCTAAGATATAATTTGTTTAGCCACTTTTTCTTCTGCTAGCTATGTGGTTGGTGTTTAGTTTGTACAATGTCTCCATGTTGTAAACAATGCTTTAGTCAGCAATGTGGAACCTGAATCTTTGTGCACATGTCTGATCACTCCGCAGGGCAAATTCCTGGGAGTGAGATTTCCGGACCAAAGGTCAGACACAGTTTTAATGCTTTTGAAGCAAATTGTCAAATGGCCCTGCAGAAATAATGTACGAATCCGCACGCACACCAACGGTGTGTGAGATTATTCCCCTGCACCCTTGCCATGGCTGGAAATTGTTATTTTGAAACATCTCTGTCGATTTCTGCTTTCTGATTTATAATAATGATAATAATTGTGCTGAAAAAGTGTCCTTTAAACAAATCCATTGATTTCTAACGCACATTGCCCTTAATAATCAGATGCTTGTTTTATTTACTAGATTAGTGGTTAAGAAACTTTTTCTGGAAAAGACCAGAGAGTAAATATTTTATACTCTGTGGGCCATGTGGTCTTTGTAGCAGCCCGTCAGCTCTGTCACTGTAGGTGCAAAAGTGGCCGTAGACAGTAGAGAAGTCAAAAGCATGGCTGTGATCCAACAGGACTTTGTAAAATAAGAGGAGGGTGGAACTGGGCTTGGGGGCAGTTTGCTGGTCCCTATACGAGACATAAGGAACTCTCACTGTGTGTTAACTCCTGTCCTGAAAACTGGAGGGGAGGAGCTGGTGAGCAGACGTGAGCGTGTGATAACACTGCGACAGACTGATGCCTATGTGCTGAGAGAGTCAGGGAACGGGACAGAGCTGAGTCCTGAAAGCCGGGCTGGTGTCAGCCAAGTAAGAGCAGGACGGTTTGGAATGTGAAGGCGCTGAGTGGAATGAAGGTCATCCCAGGGAGAGAAAATAAGATATGCTAAGGCACAGAGGAATAAAAATGAATTCTGGAAACCCCACCCAGTTTTCTACTGAAGGTAAGTAGAGCTCAGATAGTATACTAGTCAGCGGTTTCCAGAGAAACAGAAGAAAAGGAGAGAGGGCGGGGGGGGGGGGGGGGGGCTCTGCCCGCAGAGCCTCATCCCTCCGTCACGGATGAAAGTAAAACTACCAAACATGATCTGCTTGGGGCTGAGAGGTGGTCAATCTCTCAAAGGAGAAGGACCCAGAGCCCCTTCCTCGATGGGCTTTTATTGGGTTCAAATACACGGGGATACAGGTATGTCAGGCGGCAAGGATCAAACAATGGATAACATTTCAAAGAAATCTGAGGGCTTAATCTGAGTCAGTGTCTGTCAGGAAAGGGGATTGCAAAAACTTTGGGAGGTGTACTCATTTCCTCCTCGGACCCTTATCATTTAAATGAGAGCACTCTTAGCAAAGCAGGTCTCACAGGACTTTACGAATTCTTTCTTATGCCCAATCACCAGGGGAACCACTCTGGCCAGCACAGGGCTGCACCGCCCTCCCTCATAGTTTCAGGCTTAAGTGGATTAGAGCCAGGAAGCAGGAGATCAGGAAGACTTCTCCCAGACAGAAATGGGGATTCGGGCTTTGTCAGAATAGCTGGGAGGCGAGGGTCCATCACCCCCTTTTGCTGTGGCTCCCTGAGTCCTTCCTTGAGGGCCTCCCACGTGATCCTGCCTGACTTAGGTGACCCCTCCCTCAAGGAGTCTTACCCGTCATGGACTAACCGGCCAAGCACTGGGGCCAGAGATGGATGAAGCAGAAGCAGTGCTCCTGCCAGGGAGATAATCTTTGTCTCCTTAGTGGCTCAGGTCCTCTTGACGGAACAGACCCAGATGACACGGGTCCCTGGGCTCCCACTCAGCCTAGCCATGGGGGCGGTTACAGATCCTGAAACCAGGCTGAAGGGTCCTCAACAAGAGAGAACGAGAATTACTTATTATTATGAAGAATAGGCTCATGTGACTGTGGGGGCTGAGAAGTTCAACAATCTGCTGTCTGCGAGCCAGAGACTAAGAAAGCTGGTAGCGTGGTTGTGGTGTCAGCGGGGACGAGCCCTAGAGAGGCCGCCTAGTTGCGGTCTCGGGGCGAAAGCCCTAGAGAGCCAGTGGTGTAAGTCCCAGTCCGAGGGCAGGAGAAAATCAACGTGCCCGCTCAGTCAGTCAGGCAGGCAGAGAGAGTGAATTCTCCCTTTTTCTGTCTTTGTGTTCCAATCATCCCGTAACAGATTGTATGATTCCCACCCACCCTGGGGAGGGCAATCTGTTTTACTTAGAGATTCAAGTCTAGAAAGTCAAGTACAAATTGCAACTAGAAACACCTTTATAAACACATTCAGGAAATAATACTTAACCAAATATCTGGACACCCCACCCCAGTCAACTTGCTACAAGATGAACCACCGCAAGTAGAGAAGCCGTGGAAAATGAAGGTGGGAGGGCCAGATCATGAAGGGAACTGTAGCTACACCAAGAGACGTGCATCTATCTTGAAGGTTGGAGGATTCTGAGCTAATGACACAATCAGATCTGATTTTAAAAATCCTTCCGTAATTGTACCATGGTAATATAAGACACAGTATTACAGATTGCTGGCTGGCTGGATATAGGCACTCTACTGATTTTGCAACTTCTCTGTAAGTCTAAAATTATTTCGAAATTAAAAGTTAAAAATATCCTTCTGGCAGCGGAGTGGAGGATTAAACGCAGAAGCAGGCTGAGGGGCGCGGTGTATTGTAGTAACCCAGGGCGAGGGGCGTCCGAAATGAGCCAGCGGCAGGGGGCGCAGGGGCAAAAGGGTGCGTGAGGAAAACGTAGGAGCACGAAGAAGCAGGACTCAGGGACAGAGGGACTGGAGGTGGGGCCACCACAGGGAAAAGGCTGTCCTGTTTCTGCCTTGGTAGGAGAGGGAAGGCTGATTTTTAGGCAGGTGCGGAATAGGACCAAATGTTTGGGAAATGTTTAGGGAAATTGAATGACTTCCTCCTAGCTGAATTATCAGGTTTTCAAGTGAACCATGACATGGTCTCTAACACTTTATTACAAAGAAATACAGAGTGCCCTGCGTTTATACGTGTAGGAGGAAAAGTCAGGATCGGGGGAAGGGGAATCACTAGACCCTGCAGTAACGCACTGTTAGTCAGGCATGTGACGTTTCAAACTACTCTGAATTTGTCTTTGAAAATGGTTGAGTTTAGGTTGAGTTCTTGGGCCAGTGGCGTCTCTGACTCACTCATGTACGCAGGGTTCCCATTCACATGTCTGAACTAAATTTGTTTAGTCTCCCTTGTTAATATTTCTCCTGTCTATTGGATTATTAGACCAGCTAGAAGAACCTTGAGGGTGGAGGAAAGTTTGTTCTTCCCCCACAGTTAGAGCTATGAGCGGATTAAACTCACTTGCCGGAACCCCGCCTTTGCCCTTCCCTGTGAGGCTGCTACAGATGAGGAGGTCCTGGGGTGTCTTAGCCCAGGACTGCAGAAGACAAGGGTTCTTACAACGTCAGCACAGTGCCAGATTTCCCAGATCTCTGTCTGCAGGACCCAGTGGAAGCAAACGTAGCGAGAATATTTTTCTCTCTTCCAAACTTAGGTTGGCAGGAGAAAATATTCGTGAAACTGAGGCAGAAGGTGGTCAGGAGGAAGGAAACTCCAGAGGCGCCCCAGGGCTAAGACGAAGGACGTGAGTACAGGACCCTCTTCCAAGACTGGTTGCCTCACTTTCTGGAAAAGTGCCACGTCATGGTGCATCATGACTGCACATGTGCAAAACATGCTACATGCCCCCTGCTTCGTTGCAATAGCATTATAATAAATTGGCATTGTGGGCCCCCCTGCCCTGGTGACCAGTCAAGGAAAATCATGGGAGACACATGCACAGTAGCTTAAAAGTAATATAACTACTTGCACATCCACAGCAAAAGCCTGCGACAACTTGCCAGGAAATATCTGCCCTGTAAGAACAGAATCCCTCCAGCCACTGAGGGTCAGTCTCTGCGTGGAGTTGGCCCGCTCCCGTGTTCGGTGGAGGGTACTATTGCTCAATAAATCTGCTCTCTCTCTCTTTCTGCTATAAACTCCGTGTGTTCGGTTCAATTCATTTTGTTCTCAATCACTGAGAACCTGGTTACCTCTGCCCACCCGTGACAGGAGTACTTTCTTGGGCTAGTGACTCTTGGTTACTCATTTTTCTCTGTCTCTGTCTGGTTTCTCTCTTTTCATACCTTTGTACGTCCTGAGAGCTTGGCCTTATGCCTAGCGAGAATATTTTCTCTCTGGCATTTACCAACCAGAGGGTGCGTTGCCAGGGCACACCTTGCTCTCTACCCAGCCATGGGAAGCTCTCAAGGAGTTTTCTGTGTCTATCCTGCTTCTCCCAGAGGTGATCTATTACCTCCACCAGATGATCTATTACCTCCACCAGATGACCTATTACCTCCACCAGATGACCTATTACCTCCACCAGATGAGGGATGATGCAAATGCCTCTGGCAGGCAGCTGAATAGGCTGTGGATCCAAGCTTAGTGGATCTTAAACCTTCTTCTGTTCAAGAGGGAAAACCACGTGATCCCATGTGTTTTGGAACAGCCGTTTAAAGACAAAGCTCCCCGAGTTTCTTAGGCTGACTGTGGGAATAACCAACTTCCACTCTCCTTTGGGGATGCCTCTGGCATCCGTAGTACTGGTTTGAGTGGCTACAGATCTACCGTCCAGGCCAGACTACGAACCCTTTTAATTGGAAAACTTCTAAATTGAAAAGAAAGAAAGAAAAAAGTTTTCTTATAAAGTTCTCGTGTTTGTTACAATAGCTAATCCTTAAGATTTCCCTAATAAGATGGAAAGACAGAAATTAGAACAAATATCGAATCTGCTCAGACGCCTTTGTATTTGGCTTTAGACATTCGTAGACAGTGTAAAAATCAGGACATTAGAATTACAGTTGCCCTACACTTAAGAAGGAAAATGAAACAAAAAGAAGGGCAAAAATCTTACTCAAAGACAACCTGGAACTTTACGTCCTAAGAACTTAGCTTGATTACGGTCAGGTAGGAAGTTCTAAAATACGGCCGGACAGAAACATGGGCTAAACCCCAGTAACAGCTAGGGTTCTACCAAATGGCTGTCAGTCCTCAGAGCAATTATAACCTAAAATTACAGGGGCTGTTAGGAGGAATGTGTCAATCATGAAAAAAAAAAACAGATGTTGACAGGGTTCAAACGAAGGCTTAGAACAGCACTAACAAAGGCTGAATGGGCCAAGGTGACCCCCAGTTAGGCCCCCCAAGACTCAAGGGCCCCAAGCAAGTCTGCTCCATGTACCCCAGTGTGGAGAAATTTCAAAGACTGGAAGGAAGAGATTACAACAAGAAATCGGGCCAGCAATTGCTTGGGGCGATCGTCAAGCTGGTTAAATGAAGTTCAAGATTGATAACAGCCTGGAGCCCTTGTCTTGACCAAAGCCTTTGTTCTCGAGTAGATAAAATGGTCTGAAGATCTAAAAGAGCAATTCCAGGACTCTTTGATGTGGGAATTCAGGAACGTGATCCAAAACCCATTGGTGAAGCCCCTATTCAAGCTACAGTTAGGTTAAAAGAATATGGAAACTGTAATGATTGATAATATTGTGAAAATTGGAATGTTTCTGTCAATTTGAATTGATTATCTCTCTTCTACTTGATTTTATTGTACAAACAGGCTTTGCATCTCACTGGGGAACTGAAACATGGAGACAGTCAGTTCCTTCTCTTGGTAGCAGAGGGAAAACTCTTTCTGTGACCTTTTGGGTCTATGGAATCACTTGGTAATTCCAGCATATTTACTGTTTGTCTTAGCTGAAACCTGACAAGATACTTGAAAGGCTTTCGTAACTTTTTGATCAGAAATTTTGCCAGATTGTAAATTAATGTCACAGCCCAATAGGATTTTTTAAAAATTTATTTTTAGTTCCCTCACTAGGCCAAAATAAAACTCTATAGCCAGAGGGAAAGAAGAAAATTAGAGATTATGTAGTTAGGTAGGTCAACCTATGATGTCATTTAAGTTTTAACCCAAATTTTCGAGCAGTTATTATCTTGCAAATCTTTGGGAAACCAGAAATGCAGCCAAAGAAGCAGTTCAAACTCACCTTTTCATCACCTCCAACTCCTGAGACTGAAGAAAAAAAAAGTGGGGGGCGGGGAACTAGTGTGTTTTTGAAAGCACAAACTGCTTCTACTTCTACAGCTGCAAGGCTCCCTTGCCAAGGACAAATACACATCTTAGAATAAGATACATATCCACAAATATTAATAAGAAAAAGCTTTAGCCATCTACCTAGGTAATCTTAATTTATTCTGCCAGAAACCCGGTTTGGACTCAACGATTTCTTGACGTTATCTTATCCCTCTTCGTGCAAAAATTTAAAAATGAACAGTAGGTTTCTGTTCCTGTCTGTTTCTATGTGGTGGGCGGTGTTTCCTGCGTCCGGATGGCATTGTTGATGTATAAAAAAGGAGTCTATTAAACTGGCCTCCACAAACAGGGGCTTACATGAGAATTCTCAAATATGCAACAGAAACTAATCCAAAGGCTTTTAAGAAATATGTAATCTAGAGAAATATTTGATATAAAAGCTAGTTTGGGTTTGGTTTGGTTAAATATGCATGTCTTTAAAATAATCAGCCTTAAATAATACTTTTATTCTTTCTGGGTGTATTAGTCAAATAAATTCATGTTGTCTCTCTTGCAAAATTTGTCAGCAGGAAAAACAACTTGGTATGATAAAATTTCCGTAAGTAGTCTAAACTTTATTGTTAGGAACAAGTAAATTAAATAAATGTAAGTAGGATAAAAGTCTTTTTCTTACGTGAACTCTTTAGTGGTAATTATATTATTTAAAATGGCTTCCTAAATCTCTTTGGAACTTAAAACTTTAAAGTTTGGCTAGATAAATTAAATGATGGGTACTTATGGGAAGTCTAGACCATTTCCAAATAAGGTAAAATAATAAAACATCAATTATTGAGCATAGGTTTATCTACTTTTTGCTTATTACAGAGGAACTAAAGATATTTGGGTATATTAGTAAACATGTCTTGTACCAAATTAAAAAAATTATACTATGAGTATATTTCTAGAAATTATTAAATGTGTTCATAAATGTATTAATCTAAATAACACTGATGTACCCTGGCTGGTGTGACTCAGTGGATCGAGTGCCAGCCTGTGAAGCAAGGGGTTCTTGGTTGGATTCCCTGTCAGGGCACATGCCTGGGTTGCGGGCCAGGTCCCCAGTTGGGGGCATGTGAGAGGCAACCACACATTGATGTTTCTTTCCCTCTTTCTTCCTCCCTTCCCCTCTAAAAAATGAATAAATAAAATCTTTAAAGAAAATAATAATAATAATAATAAAAATACTAATGTAACAGACAATTCATAATTCCCTACTTCTTAGTTTTCACTTATTAAGGTTTTTAAAAGTTAAGAATTCTTAACATATGTAATTAAGTGGCAATTGAATGAAGTCCAGCTTAATGTGTGATGGTGGATGAAGCAATGCAAAAACTAAAAACCGTTCCAGGAGCCAGAAAGAACCAAGCGGCCACTCTGGGCTTCCCATAGCCCAACTGTTTGTTGAGTTTGCAGTCACTGTTTACCTGTCTTAATTTCTCTGATTCAGGAACTCACTTTGCTAACTGACTTAACTAAGGGAGTTAATATATGTAATTAAAGCTACAAAAACTAACAACATTAGGGAAAACAACTGGCTATACAAGAAAATAAGCTATGTTTTGGCTTTTAGAAAGGGTATGAGATATGGGGATGTATTTTTGAGGGGAAGGAAATTAATTTTGTCCTAAACTAAGACTGGTTGTTTTAGAGTGGGGGAAGAAAAAAAAAGAACAAAAATCTGAATAAGAAAGGAAATCTCTAGAAGTTTTGTGGAAAAGGAATCTTGATAAAGGCAATTTTAATGAAGTAAGTTAATTTCAGTATCAAAAATAAACAGATGCAAAATTAGAGTTTGGTTTTCCCTCTCTGCTAAAAGGACTGTTGGTCTGCTACTGATGTTACAGGAAGCTTTTCTGCCTAGAAAGCAAAGATTCCGTGTTTTATCAAAATAATTTTCTGCGTCTTATGCTGCCTTGATCCGGTCCTTGATCACTGAAGAAAGCTGAATTACCTCAATAGTAAGAACTACGTTTTCTTAACAGTTGTGTAAACTTCTGCATTTTCCCTTAAAATCTTCTCTTCCTGCTTAAGTGTTGCTTCACAATGACATGTAGTCCGATTTAGTCAAATGTCCGAACCTCTTGGTATATTTTGGCAAACTCCCTGAAATTTAAACTACAGAGTCTTGACCTGGGTTTAATTTTGGGGTGTTCCAGAAGATCCCTTGGAATACTTCAAAAGATTGGTTTGCTCTGCTTACGAAAGAGAAATATTAAATTAATTAGGCTTTTTTAGGTGTGTTGAAATTACACAGGAAGCATTGTCACATAAAAAATACCATTGTACCTTCTTTACGTTGTGTTTGTACAAGCATACGTTATAAATGGCTCGGAAATATATGTGAAATTGCCGGAAACCTGAGATGTCCTGACAGAAGTTGCCTGCCTTCAAAATGGAGGGGCTAAAACACCTGAACCTGAGGATCGGATTGTGGCACCTGTGGGTGAAGTCCACCCTGTTTTTGCAAACATGACCCTTCATTGCCATCCTAATGTTCTTGTCACGTGGCAAAGTGAGTTCCTGAATCAGAGAAATTAAGACGGGTAAATGGTGACTGCAAAGTCAACGAACAGTTGGGCTATGGGAGCCCCAGAGTGGCCACTTGGTTCTTTCTGGCTCCTGGAACGGTTTTCAGTTTTCGCATTGCTTCATCCACCATCACACATTAAGCTGGACTTCATTCAATTGCTACTTAGTACGGATTATCCATATGTTCTTGGTGTTGTACGGTTTTTCTGGGGGGTGGGGGTAGAGAAGGGTTGAAGCTTTCCCCTGCCACAAAGATGATACTCTCACATAGCAAAGAAACTTAGAAAATGTATTTCCCACTTGGAGTATACCTTTCAAAACCTCTAGTGATCAAGGCATCATCTCCCTGAGCAAACCACCCAAGCCGTGATGAACAGCCTTGCAAACTTCTTAGAATTATCACTGACCCTATTACCCTCAAATATCAAGCAAGGTTGAGAGAAGTAATGGAAAAACTGGATTCAGGCAGAACAAGTTTGATTACACAGTACTGAAGAACTGATAAGAAGACTAACACTTTTATGACTTTTCATTTGAAATAGGGCTGATTTAAAAAAAAAACTTTTACTTTGCTGATACACATTTTTCCCCCTTTCTCTTAAATCATCTGTGACTTAACAGCAATTTGGTACATGACATCTTTGTAAGCAGTACTGAAACATTTATTATTTTTTTTTCTTTCTGATTGATTCCTCCAGACTTTGGAAACGTTCAATTAGTAAGTATTTTCATTTTCATGGCGAAATATGTTTGTTTGCCTAAGTTCAGTAAGACTCTGTTCTCTTTGTAACGGGACACATTGGAAGCTGGCTATATTACAAGACTTTGACCAGAATGTCATATCTGAGAGAGACATGCATGGACAGGCTCAAACGTGACCAGAAAGCTTTAAGGAATTAAGATTGAGTTTAGGAGCCAAGAAAAGCCCCTTGAAAAAAACAGTGGTTTGCGGTAATCTTTCTAGGTACAAGATGAAGGTTGCTTACCGGGAAATGTAAACAAAGAGCCGCATGATACATTGGGGACCTCAGGAAGAGAAGAATTATCCTCAGATCTGTAGGTGTTATATGTGAAGTCTGATGGCAAGTGTGCAGCTCGGCTTCTTAGTCTCAAGAGGCTTTTCTAAATTCCATATGAAGATTCCTTGTGAAAAATTCCAGCAAAGCAGATTTAAAAGAGCCTAAGTGGTTCATGACTATTTTTACTGGGTTTACGTAAATAAGAAGGCCAAATTTACTGGGCCTGGGCTTATTTTGCAAATAAAATCGTCTTACTTTGGTTATCTTGGGAAATAAAAATGGGGGCCATTTTAGAGAGAAAAACTGTTCCAATGGACACTATAATATACCTTTGTGGATTTTAGACTCCAGTGTTGTTCATTGTCTTTTGAATTTTCTACCTGTAAACAGAACTGGATCCCGAATTTTTCTAGTTTTAAAATATATACGGCTGCCACACTCCACACCAACAGTTTAATTTTTCCATGTGTCATTGGGAACGAAAGCTGCTCATTTGCCAAGGCCACGCCCGCCAAACCAGGACAACGTGATACGGACTTCAAAGAAAATCACGGCAAGGAATGCGAACAGTCCTCATGCCTGCTGCCTGCTGCAGGGGGGTCACCGGGGATGTGCAGGCTGCAGGGGGGTCACTGGGGATGTGCAGGCTGCAGGGGGGCCACCGGGGATGTGCAGGCTGCAGGGGGGCCACCGGGGATGTGCAGGCTGCAGGGGGGTCACTGGGGATGTCCGGGCTGCAGGGGGGTCACCGGGGGTGTCCGAGCTGCAGATGGGGAGAACCCACCAGGCTGTAACCACCTGCCCTCACTCCCTCTAAAGGTGACTTGAGACAAACACCTAGAAATTTTCCTGCCTGTCCACCTTCAGAATTCAAAAACCAGGATTATAGTAAATTTTATTTTTCTTTTGTTTCCACAGATATGACTCTTATTAAATACCTGATTGCTTGCACCATAGGCTTAACTTTGGAAGCCCATCTAATCCCCTCCTGAAACGAGACACAGGTGTTTTAACTGAACCCAACTTTTTCTCAAGACTGAGATCGGTTTGCTGAGATATAGAACAATCTACCAACGCAATCGAGCCAATGTCTGGGATGCGAAACTGCCAGGGACGTTTCAGATGTGCCTCTGTGCTATTCAGATAGTTTTGGATTAAAGGCAACTTCATCCACAGGCTCAAGAGAAACTTCGTTCCCTGACCCCCACTCCCCGACCCCCTTAACTACCTTAAAAATTTTGAATTAGAGGCCTTGGCTGTAAAAGATCATCAGAGATAACTTTTTCGAACCTGTCTGTAGGACAGACTTCTGTTTACCGAAGGCTGCTCTTCCGACCCTCCTGCAGGGACTCTGTAAAGGCCCCAGGGCACCTGACCTCAGCGTGTGCTCCGTACCCACGTTCCCTTTCTGTCTTTGACCCTCTCCTGCATGTGGGGTCTCTGGCTCCCTCGCGTCTGTGGGGCTCCCATGCATCTGTGTGTATTAAATTTGGTTATTTTCTCTCGCTAGAGTGAGACAGAGAGAGAGAGAGAGGGAGAGAATGGCTGAGTTTCTGTAGTAGCCTTAAGAAAGATTCATGAAGTATGTCACGTCATCCAGTCTCAGCGCGTTAGCTCTCGGCGGCTCCCAGCCTTGGGTAAGATCCTGTAATGATTTTCCGCTCTATCATTTCATCAAATGCAGTAACCCTACAGATACCAGCTAGATTGAATAGAAGGTTATTTTTCCTCAGGGAAGACATCCAGAAATATGCTTTATAAAACCGCTCGTTGGGGGTTTTCTTCTCCTTTCAATCAGGGCTGGCAACCTGCGGATAAGAAGATTGGCTGAAGGTGGAATATTTAGATGTTTGCTCACAAACAGTCAAACTGACTCATTCCACAGGCTGAATTCACTGACTTAATCAATTCTGTTACTGTCACCCAGTCTAAAGGTATGAACATTTAAAATACTTCTAATTCCTTTGAGAACTCTGATGCAGTCCGTCTTTCAAAGGGTGCCTCGCAGCATCGAGGAATCCAAGTGCCTGTGAAAAATGTAAACTCTGTATGTCGCATCACATTATTAAATGTATTGTTCAAACGGCTTGACATATTAAAGGGAACGACTTCCGAAGTTGTCGATATTGTTTTCCATGTCTTAAACTTTGTAATGACAAAAGAACGAAGCAACCAATTAGGCGTGCTCTCTGTATGCACGGGACCAAGTAGGGGCTGCGAAGGCTGGGAGGTAAAAAGAGAAGAAAGAACAATAAAAATGAAAGCGTAGTCCAAGGCTCTCAAGAATTTATCAACAGTAAAAATGGAAGCACAGGTATCGTACCTGTCCATAGAAAAAGAACACTGGAACGTTAATTTCAGGTTTAGGTGAAACGCGAATTGAGCATTTTGAAAGCATCTGTTTAAATAAGAATATATTCATAAGCATCCGCAGTAACGACCCTTCACTGTTTTCTGGGATACAGAGATGATAAAATGTAATCATTAACTATCAGCCGGATGAAAGTCCACGTCCCCAGTAACACTGCAGTTGGATTCCTCAATCTGGTTCCAGCAACACCTGACCCAGGTAATAACTTTGATTCACTACAATGCCAGCCGCTTGAAAAAAAGAACAACCGAAGTCCGTCCGTCTGCTGGATAACATAGTTGCTTGATTTTTTAAAATAGGCATGTCTGAGTCTCTGTCTCCTGAAGCGTGGGCTTAAATTAAAGGACACACTTCTGGGGCAGCCACACGGATGAATGTAGCATGAAGCTGTGCTGTGCTTGGGCTAAACTTTAAAAAGGAACGTGTTTGGGAGACGAACACATAGGCTGGCCCCAACCTGGCCAAGACGATGGTTTCTCTATCTTTTCTCACCAATTTATAGCTCATCAAAAGGACCTGTAGTTTGCTTCTTGATAGAAAAAAAGATTTTTTTTTTCTAACAGCTTTGTTAGCCTAAGCGGTAGCTTTTAATCTTAGTAGACTAGAGCAGCTTTAATTGTGCATTTTTGACTCCTGAGGGTTTACAAAAGGAAAACATTCAAAAGAACCCCCAGTGAGTCAGCAAAGACTTTGAAAAGATTGTGTATATTTTCTAAAGCATATCTAAAAAAAAAAAAAAAACACATACCCGGGAAAAGTGTAGAACATGTACCCACGAGAGCTAAATTTAAAAAAAAATGTGCGTAGCAGCGAAAACACGCAGAACGGCATATGGATGCGGCCGACGGCAGAGTTCCTGGCCGCCGTTCAAGACGCCACTCACAGCAGAGGCACCGTCACAGATCTGAGCTGCATAAGCCACATCCTCACTTGTGAGGCTCCAGCCAGTGGTTTCCAAGATCGGCGTGGCTGGTGCACGCTGGAGCCTCAGCTTTCATTTGAGTTGAAGGGAGGTGGAATCCGGGTGTGAAAAGCCAGAACGCATACGCTGCAGGCAAATAGGCACCCTTTCCTTCCCTAGCTCTCTCAAGACGTTGGCAAAGTCAAGTCCCTGGCACCTTTTCATGTCGGCGTTTTTTGCCCTCCAGATTCTGCGCTGCGGTCTGGCATCTCACCTGAAGAGTGCTGTAAGGGTGCGCAGCAGCCCTTGGTCGTACCCTCTGCATTTTTTCTAGGATTAAATTGCGGCACTCCAGCAGATTAAAAAACTCTGAGAATAACAGGAGGGGAATCCTACTACTTTATTACTTCACGGCTCCCCCAAAAGAACTGCCTTTATTTATTTGCTGGTGGGGGTTCTTGGACTTGCTTTTAATATATTTATAAACTATGGAAACATTTTCCAATTCAATATTCTGTGAATCAAATAAAATATTCGAATTACCTCTATAGGGACCTACAGGTGCACTAGTTTATTAGAGTTTTCTCTTGACTGATTCGGTAACCGAGGGCTTTTGTGGAAAAGGGGCAGCATTTAGTGCATCGGCAAATGATATAATGTGCTCTACCCACAGATCGAATAGATGGTCATCTTGGGTCCTTCGCTGGATGGGCAGAGCAGATGTTGGAAAGGAGGAGCCTGCTTTGCAAAAATCCTTTTGACAATAATTTGATATATTTGGCAGAATTGAATCTGCTAATTTGATTCTTAGATTTCTAGGTGGTGGAACAGTACCAGATGCCTCACAAAATATTACCATCCATGTTTAACTGCTCCTCATCACATCCTGTTTGCTCCTCTTTGGGAGCTTCATATTAAATTAGATGCAGCTGCTGAGTGAAAGATTTTTTTCATGTTCTCATTTAGTATGAAAACAATAGCAAAAATAAACATTCAATTTCCTAACTTTTAGTTCTTCCTTTGATTCTGACTTTTTTTTTCTTTTCAATGGAAGAGGGGTTGGTTTGATCCAGACCATCCAGCTAAGAGACAAACATCTCCTGGAGACCTACGCACTGCTCCCACCCACATCAAAACTCCTAAAATGTGCCCGAAGCGGTACTTTTTGCAAATAATTTGTCTCATTTTTAAAAATTATATAGCAGTATGTTATTTCCTCTAATTCTGACAATTTTGAATCACGTTTTTTGTTCCTTTGATGCATTTTAGTGAAGTGAACGTTAATCCTACTTTGCTTAATTTAATTTCCATTGCCGAAGGCATTAAGTTATCATTTGTTGGTTACTTTCAAAACAGAAGAGAAAATACTTGGGAAAAAAATGCAAGTTTCATCCCTGATCTGTATTACGGCTTCTGGAAGGCTTCTGGTATATTTTTAGAAGCCAACAAGTAATGTCAGAGTAACAGCTGTTAAAATGACCCTTATTTAAGACCCATAAAGGAATGAAGATTTCCAGAAGAACTTGATTGTTCCTCTCTTCTTCTTCTCCAATTCCTTGAGTTTTCTTTTCTTTGGTCATGGCCTTGCAAATTGCTGTTTATCAGCTCCCTGCAGTGGAACAAAGGGGAAGAGGAAGTCCGATTTCCCACTCTGTGTCCTCAAGCCTGTGTTAATGGGGCCTGGCCTTTGGGACAACTAGCTTGGGAGTTTGTTTCCTGAGTTACGTACGTTTGCCTGTAGATACGAAGTGCTCTGAGGTGCAAACCCAGAAGGGGAGGCCTGGAAATAGGGCCTTTGCTGGGGACCTATTAAATATCTGAAATCATGAATACTTTACTGACTAACTGTGGAATAAGGAATGTCTGGTTTGGCTGGTTCTAGCAAAATAAACTCTTTTCCCTTCAGACTAATCTCAGTGGAGCTACCATTTCCTGCTTCCTCTGGGAGAGAGACAAGACCGACTCCACGGAAAAGAGGCAGGGGAACGCGACCATGCCTGGACCTTCATACCCAGCCAAAGAACGCAGGGTGATCAAGGCAGCCTGCTGCTGCCCTAGGAGGGCTGACTGTTGCTGGGCTTACAAGATGTGTTAAGTGGAGATGGAGTCCCCAGGCACACGGAGGTGATAAAACTCTTATGATTTATTCATTCAGGACTTTTATTATGCCAGAATTGAAGTACCGCCTTTGAGGAGGCTGCCCTGAAGACAGCTGTGGCTAGCTTTCATCGCCAAGAAAAAGCGAACAGGAAAACTGACCACCAGCCACCAGAGGAATGACCACAACCCTCGAGAGAGGTCTGACTCGATGGGCTGGCTGTCCCAGCTCTTTTCCTTTCCCGGCTTCTATGTGGCTGCTGTGGGAACACGTATGGACACCTTCGTCAACGCAGCTATTGCAATTCTCCTGCTAAGTTGCTTGTACAAGACTCGGAGGAAAGAGAAACAAGCATCGAAATAGACTGTTCTTTTTCTTTCTCTTCTTTCTTTCTCTCTTTCTCTCCCCCTTCCTCCCTCCTTCCCTCCTTCCTTTCTACCCTTTAGTTAATTCTTACGTGGACTATTTTAAATGAAACTATTTAAAAGGCAAATTTATTTGGAGTAATAATAGCAACTTTTTAAAACTTGAAAGTATCTTTGAAGTCCATTATGAAAGCACATTTTACATGTCAGTCTTGCAGATCGATGTACACATTTCCTGGGCTCCCTGAAACACTGTTGTCAGCCTTCTCCCATTTTCCATGGCATGCGCAATGGGCACAGCAACGTGGACGTGGTCACAACAGGCGTGTGGCCCCGAAGGGTGACAATGTGGTTGCAGCCTTGTGGGTTAGATTTTAAATCTCCCGAAATCTTCTTGCTCACAGTCCAATTTCCATCACGCACCAATTTAATTTCTTCCAGGTCTCAGGCCTGTGGCTTCATGCCAATTCGCCAGGCTGCTGGTGTTGTATTGATTAAATGGTTATATTCCTAAGGAGTTCTTAACTAATAGCGAATTTCTATTTATTAGTTTGCTGGACGAGGAAAGAATGCTCAGCGTGTTGCCCAAGTTTCCGCCGAGCACTTCATCACGCAAACTCTCTTACGTTGCTATTGAAAAAAGCGACTTTTCACAACAGTCCTGTGAAGTAGGCCAGGGCTGTTGTCTGAAATCGGTCTCGGTTTTAGGACGGGAGCAAGGTGCGTCCTCAGACAGGGAGTGGAAGAGCCAAGGTTAGGAGTCATAGCTCCCGGAGCTTGGGCAGCCATGTCTCGTCACCTCCCTGATGTGTGCACCCCCTTCCTTTAATTACATTACGTGTAGGAGCCCTTGCAGAGTCACGAATGACGACAAAACAGCAGTTTCAATGGAAGCGGAGTATGTGTCCCCAACGGCACTTGGTGGTCTGGCCGGCGCCTTTGATGACTCGTTGCTCTCGTCCCTTCTGAGACCCTTAGACCATGGCTCCCCCAAAATCTGTTTCTAGTCTTCTTCTGACTCAGCCTATTCAGGCTGGAAGATCATCTGGGTCAACAACTCCTTGTTTTACAGAGAAGGGAAGCAGGTCAGGAGAGAGGAAGGGACTTGCCCAGGGCCTCAGGACAAACCGAGTCAGTTTCCGGACAAGAACCCAGGTCTCCTGATGCTGGCTTCAGCGCTCTGCCCTAAGCCCCCTGGTGTTCTGGCCCAGCTTCTGGGCTCTTGCCAAGGAGTTAAGAGAATGGAGAGAGGCCATCATCGACGTCCACATGGCAGGCTTTGGGTCAAGTGAAGCCTGGAGCTTGACCTAACTTAACAGGTGAAAGAGGAAATAAAAGTCAAAGAATTGGTAAATAATGTTTTCCATTTCACCAAGTAATAGTGTTTGTTGTGTTAACCAGAACTACAAAACCTGAAGATTTCATAGTTTTATTGCAAATAGCCAAACCAAATCAATTATCCAGGCCTCGAATGGAACTTTGTGATCTGAATGTGAACGGTAAGAGATTGTTATCTGAGTAAATTCTATCTTCATAACAACTGTTCATATGCAAACCTGTTAGGTGAGGAGACCTTAGTTAGAAAAAGCGAGCCTGTGCGGTATGTACGCCGTTGAAAGTGCGCTCTGGAAGCCAGGGTGTCCCACACCCCGCTCATTCCCACGCAATCACCACAATTTCAACCATCTCTGTGTTTCCATCAAATTGATTTTTTTAAGACTTTATTTATTCATTTAGAGAGAGTGGAAGGGGGGGGAAGAGAGGGAGAGAAACATCAGTGTGTGGTTGCCTCTCACATGGCCCACCACTGAGGACCAGGCCTGCAACCCAGGCATGTGCCCTGACTGGCGACCCTTTGGTTCGCAGGCCTGTGCTCAATCCACTGAGCCACACCAGCCAGGGCTAAATTGATTATTTAATATAAATAAGTGTATGAAAAGAGGAAAACCTAATAAAACTATGAAAAATGATAAACCAGTATCACTTGCCATAAAATAATAAAATTAATTTGTAATTGTACAATTTTTATTTTTTTCCCTAGGTACTATCTCTTATTTTTATTTATTTTTTTATTGTTGTTCAGCTAGAGCTGTCCCAGTTTCTTCCCCATTGCTGTCCCCTACCTTGCTCCCCGGACTCCCTCGGTCAGTCTCCACCCTGCCGTCCCTTACACGGGTCCCTCACGTGTTCCTAGACTAGCACCTTCCCCTTCGCTCCCGTGTTATCCCTCTCACCCTCCCCTCTGCTCACTGTCAGTTCGTTCTTTATTTCCATGTCTCTGGTTCTGTTTCACTCATTTGTTTGTTTTGTTCATTAGGTTCCACTTATAGATGAGGTCCTATGGTATCTGGCTTTCACCGCCTGACTTCCTTCACTTATCATAAGACCCTCCAGTTCCATTCATGCTGTTGTGAAGGGCAGGAGCTCCTTCTTCTCTTTCTGCTGCATAGAATTCCATTGTGTAAATGTACCAGAGTTTCTTGATCCATTCATTTACTGATGGGCACCTAGGTTGCTTCCAGTACTTGGCTATTGCAAATAATGCTGCTATGAACATTGGGGTGCACAGGTTCTTCTGAAGTGGTGTTTCAGGGTTCCTAAGGTATAATTCCAGCAGTGGGATCATTGGGTCAAAGGCAGTTCTATCTTTAGTTTTTTGAGGAAATTCCATACTGTTTTCCACTGTTAGGTGCACCAGTCTGCACTCCCACCAACAGTGCACTAGGGTCCCCTTTCCCCACATGCTTGCCAGCACTTGTTTGTTGATTTGTTAATGATGGCCATTCTGACTGGTGTGAAGTGGTATCTCATTGCAGTTTTAATTTGCATCTCTCTGATGGCTAATGATGTTGAGCATCTTTTTATATGTCTATGGGCCCTCTGAATGTCCTCTTTGGAGAAGTGTCTGTTCAGGTCCTTTGCCCATTTTTTAATTGGACTGTTTATCTTCCTGGTATTGAGTATATGAGCTCTTAATATTTTTGGAGATCAAACCCTCATCCAAGGTATCACTGGCAAATATGTTTTCCCATACGGTTGGTACCCTTTTCAGTTTGCTGATGTTTTCTTTAGCTGTGCAGAAGCTTTTTAATTTGATGCAGTCCCATTTGTTTACTCTTTCCTTTATGTCTCTGCCCTAGGAGATGTATCGGCAAAGATATTGCTACGTGGGATGTCTGACATTTTACTGCCTGTATTTTCCTCTAGGGCTTTTATGGTGTCATGACTTATATTTAAGTCTCATATCACTATCAGTCACACCAGGAAAATAGTTAATCAAGCATTGGAAAGCTGTTAAGCTTGTGGTGGCCAATATACATTTTCCAAAATTCCAATTTTTGGCCTGAAAGTTCCAACTTTATCATGAGTTAACAAATACTTAAAAACGCATGTTTTTTTCCCCTTTGCATTGAGAGGTTCAGTTAGTTCAGTTTAAAGAAAATGCCATTAAATACCAATGTCCCAATAATCATTGTTTGTCTGCAATTCAAACTTCGTCATCAAGTCAAAGTCTGTGAAGTGCGTACGTCTTAGCAGTTAACCAGTGCTCCGGGACAGCGGCGTCTGGGTTCACTTCCAACTCAACCCCCGGAGTAAGTGCTTTTCCTTGAGACAACCACCATTCTTTAGTATGAAGCAGACATACTTTATGTGTGCGTTCCCATTTTGTCACACAAAATACTTAAAATGCATGTATTCACGGGTCAAGACTTAATAAAATTAATAACTCTGTTATTAAGTGAAATTGGCCGTTGTTTTTACTGTGAGTGCATGGTGTTGAAAAATACAATGACTACAAGTAAAATTTGCTGTCATTTGCCTTATTCGTGATAAGGGGCTAGTGGTTTTACCCACCATTGTTTTAATACCATTAGTGTTATTCCACACTGGAAAAAGTCAAATAACATCTTAATCTTAGTATTATTGTGAAAATGTCTGTGACCTCATAAATGCCCTGAAAAAAAGCCTGTTGACTCTCAGGGATCCCTGGCCGCTCTCTAAGATCTACTAATCTGGGCCATTTCACACCTGTCAGAGTGGCTATTAGCAGTAAATCAACAATTGCTGGTGAGGATGTGGAGAAAAGGAAACCCTTTTGCACTGTTGGTGGGAATGCAGACTGGTGCAACAACTGTGGAAAGCAGTTTTTAAAAAATTAAAAATGGATCTGCCTTTTGACTCTGCAATCCCACTTCTAAGAATACATCTGAAGGAACCCAAAATACTAACTTGAAAGAGCATAAGCACCCCTATGGTCTTTGCAGCATTTTTTACAATTGACAAAATATGGAAGCAGCCCAAGTGTCCGTCAGCAGCGAGTGGATAGAACAACTATGGGACATTTACACGATGGAACACTGCTTGGCTTAAAAAAAAAAAAAAAAAAAAAAAAAAAAAGAAGGAAATTTCTCCCTGTGCGACAGTGTGGACGGACCTGGAGAACATTATGCTGAGTGAAATAAGCCAGTCAGAGAAAGACAAATACCACATGATCTCACTCGTATGTGGAATCTAATGAACCAAGTGAACTGACAAGGAAAATGGAGACAGACTCCTAGATGGAGAGCAGATGACAGCTAGTGGGGGTGGGAGGCGAGGGGGTGGAGGGATCGAGCAAAAAGGAAAAGGACTCACGGACGCGGACATCGGTGTGGTGATTGGTGGGGGGAGGGGGTATAAGGGGACTAAATGGTATTGGAAAAAAGTACAATAAAGATTAAATAAAGTATAAAATAAGTGGAATTTGAATAGCTTAAAACAACAAAATAAAATTGGAGGGAAGGGGAAGGAGTCTTGTATATATATTAGGTACTTTATGTAAGCATTGTGTTATGAACTGAGTTGCATCCCCCCAAATTTTTATGTTGAAGTCCCAATCCAAAGGTCTTTAGAGAGGTGACTGAGGGTGAAGCCCTACTCTAACATACCTGGTGTCCTTATACGAAGAGGAAGAGACACCGGGGATTTGCCTGGGCCCAGGGGACTGACCCCATGTCTTCATGGGGTAGCAAGCGGGTAGCAATCTGCAAACTGAAGACACAGGCCTCCGAGGAACCCAACCCTGTGGGCACCCTGGTCTTGGGACTTGCAGACTCCAGAGTGTGAGAAAATAAATTTTGTTGCTTAAGCTATTGAGCCTGCGGCACTTTGCTAGGACGGCACCGGCATGCTCATGCACATTGATGACCTACTCGGTCATCACAAAATCTCTGAAGTGCATATTCTCACCCTCATTTCATGAGGGTGGGAGTGGAAGCTCAGAGAAGAAAGGCGGTTTGCCCGTGTTCATTCGGAGGAGACAGGGAAGAGCTAAAGTCCAAACCCAGATGTGACCTGGAAGTCAGTAGCCGCAGAGCCCGCGCATGAGTGAGGGTACCCAGAACCCTGGGTCCTGTGCTCCGTCTGTGACAGTGCCCTGTGAAAGTGAGGAGGTCATTTCCTACTAATGATCCTAATAAATGGAAACCCTGAATTTTAGTGAACAATTGCTATTGCTAGTGCAATAGAAATATTGCCCAAATTAATGAGCTTGCCAAAATTGACTTCTACTTAACACACACTGCAGTTTGGCTTTTTAAAAAATGTAGTTATAAATAGGGATAGCTGTGACTCAAACACAGGATCTTGTTACAACCAAGAGCTACAAAACCAACCACAGCCTACTTGCTCTAATTAACATGTAGGAGCCAACACCAGCAGCCCAGACAAATAAACGAACTAACCCTTCCTTCTTTCTCCCTGTCCCTGTAACGTGCTTGACTGGCAAGTTGGAGGGGACAACGAATTAGCAGCCTACTGCCTTTGGAAGGATGACTTCTTTTTCCACTTTGTGCCTTGGTTGATCCCTCAGGAGGTATGGCTGGAAGTCCAGGATCAAATGGCTTTTCGCACCTTGGTTTTATCCTATAGTCTCCCTCTCATCATCCGTACTAAAGTAATTGTGTGTCCTGTCATAATGAATCTGAATCCTTTCCTTCCAGGGAGCGGAGAACACTATATCGGGGTTTGGATGGATGAGGGGTTTTCCGTGCGGCTCCCTGATAGGACGAGGGCTGGGAGTACCACCCTTGGCAGAGAGCGCTCGGAGCGCTTGCCCAGTGCTGCGTGCCACTTGCATTAGAATTTTGATTGCCGAGGATTTTAAGCTTTGTCGGTGAATCTCTAATCCTTTCTTTCAAAGTTTCTGCTTCAGTTGATGCCTTATTTTTTTATGCATTTAAAATTAATTCGATGCCTAAAGGAAAACTAAAAGGTACACACCAAGCATAACATTAGATTCCAGAGGTCTTAGGATGAACTGGAAAAGGATATTTCACTCAGAGAACTTTTATTGCCTTTCGTAGGCTCCTTTGACTCAGAATGCCATTGCATTGCCTATTTCTCTGTTTTATATGTTTATAGTATTTTCAGTACCAGTTTCGTATTTATTTATTAATATCTTATTATTTTTCCCCAACCAGAACCAACCTCCATGAAGATATATATCTTGTCTTCTTTTCTCGCCACTGTGTTGTCATAACCAGAATAGCCCCTGAAAAGGTGAAGACGACCATAACAAATGAGTGATCAACAGCTAGCAAACATCGACACGGTGCAACGAAATGGGCTGTGGGATTTGAGAACAATGTTTTTCTCTGTGGAGACTAGTCTTAGGACCGAGTTTAGAAGAATAGGTAGTAGCTCACCACGTACACTTCTACTTTCTTAGGAGACATTTTGGAACATCTGCTAAGACCCATCTGAAGCTGCGATGTTCTAATGGTTGCCACAACTTCTCAGTATAGTAAAATGCTTTCCCAAGAACCCCTTTGACTTACTTGGCTTATAACAGGACACCACAGACCAAGTGGCTTAGACAACAAACATTTATTTCTCACAGTTCTGGAGACTGGGACGTCTAAGGTCAAGGTATCCACAGATTCAGTGTCTGGTGAGAGCCTGCCCCTAGGTTCATAAATGGTTGCCTTTTTGCTGTGTCCTCATGTGATGAAGGGGCAAGGGAGCTTTCTGGGGCCTCTTTTATAAGGGCACCAACATCATTCATGAGACCTAATCACCAAGTCAGCTCCCAAAGGCCCTACCTCCAAATACCATCACATTGGGGGTTAGATTTCAACATGTGAATTTTGGGGGATACAAACATTCAGTCAGTAAAACCCTTTGTACCACCTCCTTGAGTTGAAAAAGAAAACACTTCCATGTGGATTCCACTCTGTACCCCAACATGTACAAACATCTGCTGTGACAGTCTTACCTTGCAAGACACAGTAGAATTTAAGCAACTTGTCAGGTGGCTCTTGAGGAAAACCTCTGTGGAGATTATCTTGACCACTTTGAGAAATTCTGCAATCAGAATTGGCTTCTACCTTGCATGTGGCTTTCGCAGCCTAAATTCGGTCTTCTGAGGCTTCTCTTCATCCTCCGAGAGATTCATGTCCCCAAAAGTCTCAGATCACATGATATGATCATGCACTGTTGGACCTTTCATTTATAGCCTGGAATGCACACAGACACGCGTGCACACGTGTGCTTGTGTGCTCTGTGAGGGTGGGTGGAGCAGTGGGGACTGGCCCTTCACAGGTCGAAACCTGTGGTTTTTCCACACTGGACATTTCCCAGGTTTGACAGACCAGATGGTAAGAATACGCTGAACCCAAGATGGCTTTGACTCCTGAGTGTGTTAGTTGTATCAACGATGCCTTTTTCTTGGAGTATTAAATGTGTCAGCATCGGGGTAGTTAAGAGGCACTCACAGAAATGTTTTTAAGGCCTCTGTATGTAGATGCTTCCATAGCATGACACATATATTTCTCAGCTTCAGTGACAGATGGTGCTGCTCTGCAATACGGGCGGCAATGTCCTCACGAGACTATTGATTTTGTCTGTGAAATATAAATCCCTAAACAGTGACTGATGGGTGGTGAGAAGTGCTTCTTTAATAATTCAATAATTTCGTTAAATGATCTGGTTTTAAGTGAACCAGGGGTGCCGAGAGACCTGACTGGACTGCATTTGTCTCGTATAAAAATAAGAACATGGTTTCCTTGGTTCACGTTTATCTACATGTTTCCTTTGAGGGAAAGTGAAGTCTTCCAGGGTATGAATCCAAGAGACAGAGTAAAGAGTGTCGGATTCTGCCCTGCGTCTCATAGCGGCTGTTTTCATCTCAGTCTGCTCAAATTCGAGGCGGCAGCTTGGTTCGTTTGCTTACTAGGTGGACTTGGACATTGATGTATTTTGCCTGCTGCGAGTTTGCTTTCTTTTTTTTCTTAGTAAGCTCTCATCTCAACAAAGAATGGACGCTTATAAGGTGTAGAATGCATGTTGATTCCAGCGTAGAACTTTATCACATCTAGGAATGGCAAAATAACCAACGCTTTCCTCTTCTTACATGCAACAAGCCACGAAAACTCTCAGAAACAAATACAATCTAAAATTAAATCACGGAAACTGTTGGAGACACAAGTAACATTAACCCAAGTGTATCTTCATGCATTTGTGTATTTATTATCTAAGCAAAGTCCTATGGAATTAAATTGATTTATTTTACCTCGATGTCATTTAGAAAAGACTTAAAGCATCAGCAAATTTATGTATGACACTTGTTTTCAGGAAGGAGTTATAAATCTAATGTTTTGTATTCTTAATTTGTTATCTTAATTAGGAACTCCTAGATCATCAATGGGATATAATATGTTTAAAATAATACAATTAAGAGCCATAGAGCAAACACATGTACAATTTATTGATGTATTTTGGCAAGTCTCAGAAAAAACTGTTTGGTATGCTAATGGATTCTAACGGGCAAGTAGCTGTTGATTAAATAAATAGCACATTAGGCTAAGAAGTAAGATGTCACTGAAAGGACAGTCCACTGACAATGTTGAAGAAGAGTAATTAACTTACACTTTTTAGCATTGGCACACATACTGTTATTGCATTTTGCAGATGTTTGTGTCAGCTGTACTAAATTAATTAAATTAAACCACCAGCTATTTATTTTTTAAATTTTTATTTATTTATTTATCTTTAGAAGGGAAGGGAAGGAGAGTGGAGAGAAATATCAATGTGTGGTTGCCTCTCGTGGGTCCCCTGACAGGACCTGGCCTGCAACCCAGGCATGTGCCCTGACTGGGAATCGAACCTCGACCCTTTGGTTCGCAGGCCCTCACTCAATCCACTGGGCTACACCAGCCAGGGCTAAACCACCAACTATTTAATAAATCTTTACAGTTTGCTGTGCTAAAAATTTGCAATAAAAGAAGTAGAAGACATGATCTAGATTCTCATTGAAAATAGAGTACAGGTGGGAGAGGCAAAACATAAGTAAATTTAAATGATCATTAATTGTTTACCATTTTTATCCTAGTCCATCATGACTTTCTAACACTTGTTGAAGACTACTAGGTAGGGAAAAACAATGCTGGGGTAAAACCTGGGGATATAAAAAACACGTACATCTTGGCCTCTGCACAGAAAGCCAACAATTTAATTTGGCAGGTGGATTGCTAAAAGAGATCTTTGCCAAAGCAGGAAGTCCCACGAATGGGGAAAGGAAAAAGAGCTGAGGGCTAGGATGTTTTGACAAGCTTTATGGAGGAAAACTTGAACTTGAGGTACAGGTATACTCTGGCTAAACAAAGGAGAGGTGATGGCCCAGGTGGGGACAAAGACTGGAGCCGGCATGATCACGGGGTGTTGAGGATGACGCTGGAGAAGGGGCTTATGTAATTGGGCCCGCATTGTGTTGATTCTGATTCTGAGGGCTGAGGAATTTGGACTCCGCTCTCTGGAGGAGAGCAGCAGGAGTAGAGTGATTTCAGGAAGACTGGTACGATGGAGGACTGTCAGGTAGATCTGTGGTACCGAGTAGAGGCTAGAGGAGCTAAGTCTGGGATCCCCTTTGGAGGAAATGCAGTATGAGCATAGCTTCCTGAAGGAGCTCAGACTTCAGACGGTGAAGGGCAGTATCTTGTTTTTCATTTGTTTCTTCGTTTGCTTGCTTTTCTGTTAACATTCAGTCCATAATGCATAATCCCTTGTAGGGCCAATAACTTATGAGCTATCTAAAGACAGGTGCTGCTGACCTTGGCCTTCTGGGACAAGAGTGCCTCATGAATAAAACAAGTTAGAAACCTAAGGAGATTCAAGCAGAGGCCATTCTACAGTGAGGCGATAAATTCTGTGGCTATCAGGGACTAGTCATAAGCAATCATTACCAAATTACCTAGTGACAGCAACTGGAGGCGAGCAGAATTTACAGTCTAAGCACGCGGCAAGTGCAGGTTACTAGCTTCCTGAAGATATGATCAAATAGAACTTAGATTTTAATTACACCGTGATCAAGTTAATTGAAAGTAACCATATTGTGTGACAATTTCAGCTAGCATGGTGTTTATTTTGCTGTAGCTCCCTGCTTTCTTTATCTCCTTTTCTTCCTCTGAAAATGCGGAAGTCCTTTTAGTCTCTTAGTTACAGTCACAGGCCAAAAAATTAAGTTAGCAGAACGTATTAAACATTCATTAATCATGGAAGCCCGAATTTCCTTCTTTTCCCCTAACTATATTTTGAGTTCTTGGGATAAATTTTACCATGGCACATCTATTTTTTATGAGCTTTTTATAAAGTGTGGCAATAACAGCAACTAATAATGCTAACCGTAACAATGATAGCTGATGTTTCTCTCCCTGGTCTCAGTATCATTTCGTGCTGACTGTTCACAACTGAGTCATAATTGTCTATGGTAAAGATCATCCCCGGGTTTTATTTATCTTGTCAGAAAATAAAGAAGCCTTTTAATTCAGTTGGTTTCTTGGCTCATTTTTCTCTCAGTGTGATTAATCAATGGGAACTAGGGGCCCAGTTCACACTTTCCCTTAATTTGATAGACATGTTAAGTGCAGTTGTGATGGTTTAGAAGAGGATAAGGTAGGGTCACTGACTTAAAGATATTTCTTCATGTTTTTGTCCCCTAACTTTATTTTCCCCAGCAGGCTTTCTGGTAACTGATTCTCCTGGTTATGGAAGTCTACAGGGAGCAGAAATGTAGGTAGCAATTTCTCTTCAGTAGACAGTTCCCATTTATTTTGTTATTTCTCATCAACAACTGATGTGTGCCCAAAGGTGATCTAAGTGAAGGTAAATGATCAGCAATTTGTTTCATGTCATATCTAATACTTTCCCAAAAGCATTTGTGACCAGTGTCTAATAGAATTTAATAAAAATCTAAAGCTGGAAGAAAAATATCTTTTTCACCCCCAGGATCTTCTCCCTCATCTTGTATTAGACACAATGGTACTCCTTCTTTCTTCTTCTTCTTCTTCTTCTTCTTCTTCTTCTTCTTCTTCTTCTTCCCAGGTAGGACAATCCTGCCACAGCCCTAGGAAATCCATTTCAACATTAATATCTCTCAGGGCCAGGAGAGAAGTAATTTGGCTCATATACAATCTGGTTCCTCCTCCTCGGTGTCAAAAGCCCTTAATGACCCAGTGTCTTCCCTCAGCATCGACAGTATCCTGTCAAATGCCATGATGGATTATGCACCTGGTGACCTTCTCTGACTTGCTGCAAGGCAGGAATAGCAGGATGCAAAGGTGTAGCAGAGCCAGGGAAATGCCCCTATTTGCTATGCCTGCCATCTCAGCAGCAGGAGGAAGGTTTGTGGAGGACAACCTGAGTGAGACGCTCCCCTCCCTCCCGGCCCCTTGCCCCTGACCAGCGCCCTCCCCTCCAGAGAAGCGTTCACCGACCCCGGACATGGGAGAAGTACTGGTAGTGGGGGATTATAGTCTCCACGTTGAAAGCTTAACGGAAAGAGTCATTATTTAGGGAAAGAACAAAAACCTCTTCTGTGCTAAGGAGCTGTCATTTTCAGGATCCCTGCAGTTTAATTAAAGGCGATGAAGTGACCTCATTCCTGCACATCCTCTATGCTCCTTCCTTCGACGCAGACATGATACAAATTAGAGTACCTGTAGTGTTAAGTAATTGTGGGCATTTTTTCTCAGTTTGAGTTTTTCTCCACAGAACAGCTAAGGAAAACAAAGAGCTCAGAACATCGAAAGGGACTCAGGAAGGGGCCGTGACACCTGAATCAGGGGTCTCTTCAGCAGGAAACCGCTGAGGTGAAGGGAGCACCTCCTCGGCGTGAAAGAGCCACCCACATGGCAACACTGTGTGGCCAAAGCCCACTTGGAATCTGCAGCATTATTTGCAAGAAACATCAGCATCAAGCATTCAGACAGCGTATTTCAAATAATAAAGTGTTTAAACATCAATATTTGTGCTATCCTACATTGGCGCTCCTGTAAGGGACCCTAAAACAATGTATCATGTGTCTTGTTTTCCCATCAAGGTTGAAAGCTGGATCCTCAGAACCCCCAGCACCTGGCAGAGTATCTAGAGTTAACGAGGCACTGGTTAACAAATTGGGGAATAAATGGATGAACCCAGAAACTTCCATCTTTCTAACAGGTTTATGCAGAAAGACTGGTTGATCCTTCTTTATAAGCGTTTTACTCTATTAGCTTACGAAGAAAAAAATAAATGGAAACAGTACAGGTTTCACTCAAGACTATTTCTGATGAAGGTAATTTACGGACAGAGAAAGGCAAGGAGAAAGTGGCATAAGAAATGGGGGAAAACATTATGAACCTCTCCAGGACCCTTTGGGGTTCTGCGGGGACTTGTTGAGATGGGTTTGGGGTAGGCCACCAAGTGAGAGTCCAGATGAAGCTCATTTCATTTTTTAATGCGCAGGAGACTGGAGATGTGAGGGACAAAGTCAAACCAAGGGGAAAATGCAAATAAAATCTTGTTTCCTTGAACACGTTCTATAGCTCTTCATTTTCCTGGCCAGCTTATACGTACGGCAGCTTTCTCTCTGGACCAATATGTCATTTATTTTGGTTCTACTAAGTCACACACCACTGGAATGCTATTGGTATTCTTACCAACTAAGAACCATCTGGTCTTTTCTAGACAACAGCATTCTGTTCTGTCTCTCCCCACCTCCTGCTTCTTCCAGTTTTCTCCTACATTTTCAATCGTATGCATTCTTTTTTCTCTGAATAGGAGACAGTAAGTGCCTAAGGAATTATCTCTTTTGGTACATTTTTTTTCTCAGGCATTGGAATTTTAAATTTTTTTTTTTTTGTTCCTTTTCAGAGTTTTGCTCTTCTCTGTGGGAAATAAATGCCTATCTGTCACACTGGCAGAGGGAAGCGTAGCCTTCCGGAAAGCTTCTCGATAGTCCTCAGATAAATCATGAGTCACTTTTTAACTGCTGACCATTTTGCCATAGTGTTTCTTCTATTTCTCAAAAAATCAGGTAAAAATGGTAAATAGTTACCAGAGAAAGTGACAGTAGCAGATGGAGAAAGCAAAGTGATCACAGCGTAAACTTAGTCTCCTCCCTATCTCAGAATGGCTGATGATAAGCGTTTCAGCAAAGTTCAAAGCGCTGTTAGTTGCCACGTCAGAGGAGAAGAGTCATCCCTGAGCTGGTGGTGTTTACCTGCAGTCTGTGGCTTTGACACCCACGTTCAAATTTGATTTCTCATGGATCTGTCCACATGCCACAGAGGAAACTGTGCCAGATTTCAAGTAAGGGGACGTGGGTTCAAATTCAACTACCCGGAAAATTATAAACAGCTCTCTGAACTTGAGTTTCCTCAGCTGTAAAGGGCCATGGACGCTTAGATTACAAAGATGTCGGAAACATTAACTGAGACAGCAGTGGAAAACCTTAGAATCAGCTGCTGTTTAATAAATGTTGGTTGAATTTTAATCTGAAATTACCAAAGCTTAGTCCAGAAATGAGATCACGATCTGGATAATTCATCCTTGCATCAATTATTTGGACTCTGCACAAAGAGAAAAACTCAGGTTTCAATTATCTCCATAATCATTCAATTCTGCGCTGCATCTTCTAAACATACTTAAAATTGAACAGGCAATCACATTCTTTCTGTAGGTAATTACTTGCAGGAAAAAATAGAATTTAGGAACTGTCTTTTCTATTTTGTCCAAAGATTTCTAATGATGCTATTAGGAGAGACATAAACCTAATGTAACATGTCAGCCCCACATCAAAATAAACCTATTATCCAAAATTTTCTAGGTTTATTAAGATGTTATAAATCTATTTAGTAGGACTTCCATCACACCTCACCCTATTTGTATAAAAAGTACAAAACCACTGTTAAAGCCACCTATTAATCAGCTTGCTCTTTTACTTTTCAGGAATTGAGTTTTCCAGATGAAACAGTGTATCAGCATATCAACTTTAATTAACCCTTTCTCTTCAATTAAAGCTGTGTGTGTGCGTGTGTGCGCGTGTGCTTGTGCACTGGCCAGGACTGTTTATGCCATTTTGTACTAAGACTATTTATGCTTACACTGTCAATCATTAAAATAATTAAAACTTTTGAATAGGTACCCTTTAATTTCCACTCTAAGTCTTTATGAAATGATAATTCTTGAGGTCCTGTAAGGCCCTATCTGATAATATAATTCAGCATTTTAATTTTGATGCATAGATTTGCTGTTAACTTATTAATGACGTGAATGTGAATTATAAAAATATCTCCATCCTCCAGCATCCATCATCCATAATACATCATCAGTCTTCCAGCCTTCAGACGAGTTCCCCTTTGGCTTAATATCATTATTTCGTCAATTTTAGGTTTCATGATCCATTGAAATTAAATATCTTTGGTTGAAATCAATAAAATACCATATAGTTGCTGTCAAATTATCTTTCGAAGTGGCATTTTTATATAAAAATTGAAGTAGTATATTTTATATCTTTGCTTTTCCTTGTGTTTATTGTAGAATATCTCCTGAGGTCCAATATTGTAATCTTTTAGAGGCTCAGTAAAAAATTAATACACTCAAATGAGGTAATTGAAAGAATTTTAATGAATGAACTGCGTAATTCAGCTCAGGCAGGGTTGAGGAATATGAGAAGGTGTGGGAATGTGTTCCAGTCTGAGGCGTGAATGGGCACGGGTAGGAAGACATTACTGAAACCTGAAGAGAGTAACTGTGACTACGACAGAAGACTGATTAAAATCTATGTCTTTGTTGTGGACATGATCAGCCAAGGTGACCCTGCGGGTAGGGAGCTGAAGGAGTGAATACTCCAACTCCATTTTCCTCCTGCCTTTCCAGCTCCTACCGAAAATTCCCACTGACCATCCCCAACTAGAAGAAAGAGTGCCCCTTCATGCAGTTCATAGAGGTCCGCCTCTGTGGCACAATGTGGGACAGAGTGGTGGAACAGGACCCTGAAGTGGCAAAGGGCAAATACTAGGTATAGGCACTAAGCACATGGGTCTCAAATTTTTGTTTGTGATCCTTCAGATTCTATTCACGTTAATTGAACAAACATCGATGGAACATGCATTGGATGAGAACTGCTTTAATAGGCTTTGGAGATGCAGAGATAAATAAGCAGGGCGGGGCTAATTTGATGCAAGCAAAGCACCTAGGACACCCTTGCATGAACACGGAAGTGAGCTCTTGCACCCGAGGTGCTCCACTTGCTTCACCCTGTCCTAACCCCTGTTCACTTGCTTCACCCTGCTCACTTGCTTCACTTGCTTCCCCCGTTCTCTTGCTTCACCCTGTTCACTTGCTTCTGCACCCTGTTCACTTGCTTCACCCTGTTCTAAGCCCTATAAACAGGACTCCATCTCTGCCTTCAAGGATTTTTCAATCTAGTCAAACAAACATGAATAAAAACAACTGTAATGCAAAAAGTTCAATTACGTGTGCCATACTGAAACTGTAAGTATTGTGGAAGCCCAGATGCTTGAGCACTAAATTCCAATTCCTGGGATCTGGTGTGGCTCCTCTCAGGATGGATTATCTAAGCTGGGTGTTGAAGGACAAATGAGACTTTGAGAGATTTATTTGTTCAAATACATTCACTGAGCTCCTACTATGTGCCAAAGGCTGTTTCAGATGGTAGAGAAGAGCAGAGACCAAGCAGAGAAGATCCTTTATCTCATGGACCTTATGTCCTGAAGGGAGCAAAAGACAATAAAAAAGTAAACAAATAAAGGAGAGTATCAAGAAGAGAAAAGTAGTGGATGTTCAGAGACAGTTCTTCATGGGTGGCTTGCATTTCTGCATGTCTACGAGAAAGGTCACTAGCTTCCCTCTTGTTCTGAGTTATCGTTTATGGATACTTGCATAGCAAAGGCTTGGCAATAGAGTGTCCTCTTCTGGAGCAGGGGCAGGTAGATCTTCTTATTGTCCAGTACACGAGACTTGGGCTCCCTAAGGCCAGGGCTCTAACACAAGCCAGTGTGTGTAGCATTCATGGGTGTCTCTCCACATTTCCCCTATTGCATCTGAGGGGCAAGGAGAAGTAACAAAAACAGGAAGCCCCAGCCACTTGCTGCGCTGTGATGAGGTCCTCCGCCTCTGAACCGTGTCTTGGTATATTTGGGCTGTTATAACATCATACCACAAACTCCATGACTTACAAACGGAAATTCATTTCTCACAAGGCTGGAAAGTCCAAGATCAAGGCACAACAGATTTGGTGTCTGGTGAGGACTCTCCTCCTGCTTCAAAGATGGTCCTGAGGTTGCTGCAGCCTCCAATGACAGTAGGGGACAATGACAGTAGGGCAAGGGAACTGTGCAGGGCCTCTTTTGCAAGGGCAGGAATCCCATCCATGAGCTCTCCACCCTCACAACATGGTCACCTCCTAGAGGTCCCATCTCCAAACGCCACCATACTGAGGAAGCCGTCTATGGCGTGAGGAGTCTTGTGTCTCCCGCCAGCATCCATCAAACTCTGACAGGCTACTTCACTGGTTTTCAAGTAGAGTGAAACCTCAGACCCTTCACAGTTCTGGGCAATTTTTGGTGAAAGTACAAGGTACCGACAGACATGGCTTTCTGGAGAAGAAAGGATGAAGACCTCCCGGGCCAGGTTCAGGAATATGAAAGGACCCCATTATTTCAATGTATTTTGTTTATCATAATAACAGCTCTTACTTTGAAATTCAATAACACATTTTTTCCCAATGTGGTGGGGTGTAATTTGTGTACAATGAAATGCTTTAGTTTTAAGCATATGTTTTGACAAGCTTTAGCAAATTTATACACCGGTATAACCATCACCAGAGTCAAGGTACAGAACTTTCCCCAAATTTTCAAAACTTCCTACGGCTTCCTCTGCAGTCTATTTCCCCACCATCGCCGCTGCCCAGACAACCACTTACCTGGTTTTTGTCACTGTAGATTAGCTTTGTTGTTATAGAATTGTATACATGGAATCATCATTATATATTTTTATGTGTCTGGCTTCTGTCATATAAAATGTTTCCGAGAGTCATCTGGGATGATGAGCGCAGTAGTTCGTAACTTTTCTGGCTGAGTAGAATCCTATCATAGAGATATACCACAATGTGTTGATTCATTCTCCTACCGATGTGCATTTGGATTGCTGTCACATGTTATGAGATTATGAAAAGGCTGTTAAGGAAGATCGTGTCTTTTCTTGTACACACATTTTCACTTCTCTTGGGTAAGTACTTAGGAATGGGATGCTGGGTTGCATGTTAACTTCATGAAGAACCTGCCAAATTGTTCTCCAAAGTGGCTGTACTAGTTATTTTCCTATCATCAATAAAAGTAGTTCCACGTTTCTCTACTCTTTGCCAACACTTGGTTTTCTCAGACGTTTTTACTAATAGCCATTCTAGTGGGTGTGCACAGTGATCTCGTTGCGATTTTAATTTGCCTTTCCTTGGTGAATAATGATGCTGAACATGATTTTACATACGTACTGGTTATCTGTACATCTCCTCTACAGTGTCTGTTAAATTTTTTGCCCATTTTTAAATTGGGTTGTTTGCCTTTTTAATTACTGAGTTCTAACAGTTCTTTAGATAACCCGGATAGAAGTTCCTTGTCAGGTGTGTGTCCTGTGAATATTTTCTCTCATTCCAACAGCACTTTTTAAATTGCTTTCATTTCAAAAGAACTAACCTCTAATAAACTGTTTCATTTCGTTCAAGACTACTGCTGTTCTTTCAAGGCTCTTGTCACATTCTTTTGAATAGCATAGAAAAGCAGTGCATTTAATGTACATTCATTACATTGAATGAATTCGTGTTTACTAATGTCCATCCATCACAGTACTTTGGCCAACTCTGTACCTGTGACTCCGAATGCTTCCTAAATTTCCAGAAGTTTCAAACCCCCGGCTTGGGTGAAAAATATTACAGTCACCATGATGAGGTGAAATCATGTTAGCTGAGGTGGCAAGGATGGCCATAGCCTACCCCAACGTCATTGTCCCTTTCTTCCTGATTTTACCGGAGGAGGGAAAGTGTTTGGTTAAATACCTTTCCCAGCCTCCTTGAAGCTGGATGTGGCCATTGGACTAATCCTGGAGAGTAAGTTGTCACCTTAGCATGGGAAATCAATGAAAAGAAAGAGAAACGTAAGTTTTTTTGTAGTCAGTGTCCCTCAGTTTAAGATGAGTGGCAATGGCCATTTTATACTTATTTAAACATTTATTGGCTGTAATGTAATTGTTCTTCTCCCTTCCCCTGTCTTTCCACGCTTTTTCTTTCCCTTCGTACCTTTCCTTTCCCCTTTCTACCTCCTGTCTTTCTCAAGTCTCTTCCCCCTTCCTCACTATTCAGAGGTTTCTACATTATGTACAAGTTTATAACTATGGTAGGTACTTAGGTTAGAGGTGTTCCGTCAGCTGCTCTTAAGTGACTTGCAAGTGGGGGGTGGGGGGCGCAGCAGGTACGGTTTTGTTTTGATGTAGGGCCTTCCTTAAACTCCCACTCTGAGCTATTGCATACTTCTGTTTTATACTTCCCTGGCGCTTAACTTCATTTGCTTTCGATAACCTACTGTCCCATGGCTCTGACTGTCCCTGGCCTCCTGCACACCTGTTTGGATTGATACTCCGCTGTTCGTCATGCAAGCATGATTTCACTTTGAAAATGATTTCCTTTTGATGGATGCTCTGGTTGTTCAGGCAAGCAGAGTCTTGTGTTCTTAACATTCTCTGCTAGTTGGTCTCAGCATTCCCACCGCCATCCCCTGGGGTCTCAGGCATTCGCTCATGCTAGCTGCGGACTCCTTTTCCTTGAATTAATTGATGTATTTTTTTTTTTGAATTAATCTATATCAGTGCTTCGCAAACAACAGCTGGTGGGCCAAATCTGGTCCTAGCTTGTTTTTGTATGGCCTATGAGCTAAGACAAGCTTTGACTTTTCTTAAGTATTGTAAAAGCAAACAAAAAGCAAAGAAGGATATGCCCTAGGGATTACACGTTTCCTATAGGGCCTGAAGTATTTACTGTTTGGCTCCTTATTGAAAAAGTTTGCTGTGTCTGACCTATATTAATAAAATTAAGTTTTTATGTGACACCCGCCCCAGCATGCAAAACAGCAAGCCATGTATCTTTTCAACACTCTTTTTGATATGGTTAAGTATAATCCATGTAAACTATTAAATAATGCTTCCTGGAGATCCCAGGGAGGTACCAGGAGATAGGAAGTGATCTCTCGAGGCAGCTGAAACTGAGATTCAGTGAGAGATGCTTATGACTGAGACATACCAAACAATAGTGCAAATGTATAAGTCTCAAATTGAAAATAACAAGAACCCATGCTCCAAATTGAAGGAAGATGAAGCTCCTTCTCATTTAGCCTTCTCCATAGCAAGCTGCATGGTGAGTAGCAGCACCAAGGATTTCTTTACCTGATGATGAGCAATCATTCACCCAAGAAATATCAGGGGGAGTTGAGACAGTATTAAATAACCCTTTAATTCATTCATAAAATTCATTATTCACATAGCAGAAAGAAACAAGCTTTGCTTACTGTGTTATGACATTCACAATCAACTTGACCAGGATACTGGTTATTTTCACAAAGAAAATACTTTGACCATATTGTTTCTCTAGTCTGCCCTCAATTCAGCCTGTTTTCTCACTTCACTCACTTCACAAATTCCTGACTTTTTGCCGCCTACTGCCGTGCCATCGTCCGGGTAAGTCTCCATGTGAAATACCTTTCCCCTAATTCTGTCTATTGAAATTCTGTTTATCCTTCAAGCTGCAACTCAAATATCACTTTCACTAAGAAACCTTCCCAAGCCCTGGTCAGTGTGGCTTGGTTGGAGCATTGTCCCCTAGACTGAAAGGTCATGGGTTTGATTTACGGTCGGGGCACATGCCCAGGTTGCGGGGTGGATCCCCAGTCGGGGTGTGTATAAGAAGGCGATCAATCGATGTTTCCCTCTCACATCGATGCTTCTCTCTCTCTCTGTCTCCCTTCCCCTTCCTCTCTCTCTAAAAGCAGCAAATATATTTTTTAAAAATGCCCTCAGGGAAGGACAAAAAGAGAAAAAAAGAAACCTTCCCAGATCTCCAGTTGGAATTCCTTCCTCTGAGCCCTAGGCTTGGGTCAATTTTTCGGCTTGTGTCTTGGCCTGGGGCTTGCCCACCACCCAAACAGCATGAATTCAAGTTGCACACCAAATGTGCCACAGAACTTGGGTTTCAATTTCTGGTGACTGCTTTCCAACCCAAGGCCCCAGACGACTTACAAACGTTCTCAAGTCTTGTTCAGACTAGGGGGCAGAGTTCCCGGGCCACTTCCCCGACAGCCGGCAGACCTTCCTGCCCGGGCCAGATGAGCAGCACTGAGCCCAGGCTGAACTTCCTGTGCATGGGCCATCGTCCCTGGGCCACCTGTCATCCAGCCCCGTGAGGCTAACGCCACCCCATGCTGTGACTGTGCACTGCTCTGGCGTGGGCTTGGCTTGACTTCCCACAGTTTACCTTACTTTGGTGCTGGGCTTGTATCATGTGTCCTATTTTTTTTTTTTTTCATCATTTCTACGTTTTGGAAGCTGCGTGTAAGAGTGTTGATGCAGGGAGGGAGCCTGCTCACATCAGCTCATTCTGCTATGTTGCCCGATGGTCAGAGAACGGTATACAGTTCTGTTTAGTTATGGAAGCTGTCACAATTAATCACTCCATCTAATTCGAGTGAACAGAGAGATCCTGAATGTGCTGCTTGTCTAACATCACTACCTTCCTAACCCCTAGATACGTGGAGGCCCCACACAATACGGTTCCTGAATTTTCCCAGCGGAAGAAATAGATCCTGGTTAGGAAAAGCTAAGTGGCCAGGGAGAATTGGAAGAGAAGAGGCAGGCCGCAGGAAATTTCAGACTAATGAAAATACAGTTAATTGTCAGTTACCTGGGCAGATGCCAGTTTGCCACAAGGCAGATAACCAGGAATTCTCTTGGTGGCCCAGTCAACTCTAAGCCATGTTATGTTTAGGTTATAATTTAGTGTTCCGAGCCCGCACTTTGAGCCCTTTTCATGTATCCAAAGTGACTGTTGCAAGTCAAACAAAGGATGACCTGTTGTGAAAATAGCTTGCATTTAAAAGGCCAAACCTTATCTGACAGGTCAACACACTGACTTCATGAAATTTCAGTCAAGTCTGCAAAGGGGGAAGAACAGGACCAACGGTTAGAAGCCGTATGTAGCAGGGTATTATCTTATTTCTAAGGTTGGATTTACAGAAAATTAAGGCAACTTGATCAACTGCTTCATAATGTGCATATTTCATTATCTGATATGTTACAAATGTTTGCATACTAAAACGTGAAATAACACGTATCCTCTCTGAAGTTATAGCTCCCAAAGTAAATCCTTGAATTTATTTCCATAATATACAGGACTGGGAAAACTCTGAATTACATCTTTTCGACGGGCAGGCTGTGTTTACTGCCAAATCTCCCTGAGAACAGATACTCAGTCCTGTACTATATCAGCAAGGAATATAAAAGTAGAGCAGAACGAAGAACGGTGAAGAAATCCCGTATTCTACTCCGCCTCGTGGAGCCTCAGGGATTTGGAGTTAAGTGGGAACTCAGAGACTGCGAAGCGCAGCTTCCTCATTTTCACACATGAGAAACCTGACGCAGGAGAGAGGAAATGACTTGTTCAGGGTCGCACGGCTGGAAGCAAGCCTGCAGCTGAAACCCAGGCTTCTCCTCACCCAGCTCCTCAGAAGCACGTTCATTTTGGGGATAATTTGAGGAACTTTGTGTGACAGTAGTTGAAGATAATGGGCTCTTTCAGAATAAATGTCTACCTACCTCTTGGCATAATAAGCATTGTCTGCGTGTGTGTAGCTTTGTTACAGAAGGAAGCGCATAATTGGTATATTTTTTCTTCTAGCTCTTGATTCTAAGCCATCTGAATGTTTCTAAACATTCTGTAAGATAAGGAATTGCAACTCATTTCTCGTATTTTGTGCAGGGTATGTGGGATACTTATACGTATTTATGTGGACGGGTTGTGAATTGTGATGGGAAGCTGGAGGTGAATAGGACAGTGAATTTGATTTTCTTAGGTGAACTCTGCAATATAATATAGCAAAAATCAGAGTGTGCCTTTTAAGACACAGCTGGGATCCCTGGTCCCCTGGTACATTTGGCATGCACTTTTCCCCCCAGATTAGCAGATTCACAGCTTCTGCATTTGATGTTGTTTTTTAGCACCCGGCATTGTTAGTCCTTTGCTTGTGAAGGAGGGACAGGACACTTGTTGGCTGATTGACTAATTTTTCACATTATGGAACTGACCAGTCATAAGGAGTTGCTCAAATCTTTATTCCACGGTTGAGCAAATAAACAACAGTAAGAGTATAGCTTTAGACTCACAAATTGCATAGCATATCTGAGATACTTTCTGCAGTTCTAATATTGATCTAGGAGTGTTTTTAAAACATTGCTATGGCAACAATCCCTATTCAGTGGGGGAAAGGAATGTATTATCTATGCAAAGACAAAAGTGAAAAGAGTATTTCAGATGCTGCCTTTTTACACTCTGCAGATGTGCCCTGACCTCCCAGCATTATTTTGCTGAGGATAGTATTCGGAAAATAAAATTTGTTGGGAGTTATTCACTGACTCTGGAAGATATTATCAATTCAAGCACTGTGTCATAGAAAAACAGTGTCTCACTGGTTTAAGATTTTCTACAAAATGAAGACTTTCAACATATTGGAAGTTAATAAAGTTATCATTTGGGAACACCATGAAAAAAGGTAATATTTCAGCCAGTAGCTAAAAATTGCTGCATGGGATGCATCACTAAGATATACAGCTGCAGGTGTCCGTGAATTTGTTCATGTGGCATTTACTGAACAAGTACTTACGGAGCACTGTCTACGAGAAAGAGGAGTGCTAGGTGTCAATTCCACCAGCAAGTTCCGAGAGCCCATTGATGCTTCTTGAACATTTACAACCAGATTTTGCTTTTATCATTGAACACGTCAAACCTCTGCCAAGAATGATTTGACTCAATACTTTTTTTCCTACAAAATTTAGGAGTATTAACCCAATGGACAGAACATTTAAAATGTGTATATTTTTTATGCATATGTATGCACATATGCATACGTATACAAACATATATAAGTACATGAATTATCTGGATTCAACTAGATATGTAGATTACTCAAATGCTGTATGATTTGTTACTCAAACTTTGTCCTTGGGCCGGAAGTGTGGGTATTACCCCAGAGCTTGTTAGAAATAGTCTCAGGCCCCACCCTAAAACTACCAAATCAAAGCCTGAGTTTTCACAAGATGCCCTGGTGATTTGTATGCAATTCAACTTTGAGAAGCATTGCTGTAACAGATTTTAACCAACAAAGTGAGTTGAGAGTTTTATCTGAGGGAAAACAAATCTGTTTCAATTATCTATATAATTTTTAAGAAGTGATTATTTGGGAGGATGAGCAGGCTGCTAAATTATCTGGATAAGCACCTCAATTCTCAATTTTTTTTCTGCCAGCGTAGGTATTGCCATGAAGACCATTCACGGATAATCATTCACGTCTCTCAAATCCCTAATAAACTGGGAGACACGTAACACTGTTCACCATTCAAAGATAGAATATTTATTGTACAAACAATGATAGGAGTTCAAAAATTAAAAAGGAAAGCCTAAATCTCACCATGTGGCCTTTTAATCTCAGTGCCATGCCAGTATCTGTATATTCACATAGGACATTTATACATTTGTATTTGTGCAGTAATTCATTTATCTGAGCTACAGGGCAAGCGTGGACAAACTTGTGAAGGTAAATGAAAAGAATGTGATGTTTGAAACTTTTTATTCATTCTTTTTCATATAGTACTTTGTTGACATAACCGTAATTGTGATTATTAACGATTCCAACCATAATCGAACTTCCTAATGGGCTGCATCGTATCCCATGGAGACCATTAAACATTTTTAATTATTCTCCTATTACATGAGGAGTCAGATCATTTCCATGTTTTGCTTTTATAAGTGATATTGTAATAAACATTTGATGCAATAATTTAATTCATTAAATTCATTTCCATAGCATAATTTACCAATAATGGAATTACTGAATTCGAGTATATGCAATATTATCACTGTTTTGAAAAGTTATGGATAAGTTGTTTTGGAAAAGGACTGTAACAACTCACCATAAAACCTGCATTGTTACAGCACTCCAGTTTCACCACATCTTGCCAGCAACAGAAGTAATTATTTCAAAATTTGCTAGCTAATCGGTACACAGCTCATGATTTTTCACAATGAACATACTTTAAACTATCTTTAAAATTAACTTTCTCTCTCTTGCTTTCTTGCAGCAAAATTTCCCAGCAGGTGTTCCGCGGCCCAAGCCGTAAGTGGGCTGCTGATGTGTTGGGATAATGGGCTTTGTGGTTTTCTGAGTAGGGCTGGGGGCAGCTAAGGCCTCCTGTATGATCGCCCCGCCCCCCCCCACGAACGGATTGAGAAGAGTTGAGAAGTACGGCCTACGGTCACTATTTTCTCCACTTCAGCTCTCTTCTTACTTTCTTTTTTTAATTAAAACATCAATATGCTTTATTTTTTGAGCAGTTTTAGGTTTACAGAAAATTGAGAGAAAGTACAGAGAGTTCCCATATGGTGTATGGGAACTTGCACCCTGCCCTCCAACCCCCCTGCCCCAGTTCTCCTGTTATTAGCATTTTGCATTATTAGTGTAGTATATTTGTTACAATTAGTGAGCCAATATTGGTACGCTGTAAACAAGTCCACAGTCTACATTAAGGTTTACTCTTGGTGTTGTAGATCCTGTGGGTTTTGACCTGGAGCCACCGTTACAGTCCAGTACGGAATAGCTTCCCTGCCCCCCATCACCTGCGCTCCCTCCACCCCTCTCCCCCTTCCCCCGAAACTCGGGCACCATTCATCTTTTCATGGTTTCCGGAATGTTATATAGTTGTGCCTTCTCCAGAACGTTAGGTAGTTGGAATCACACAGCATGTCGTCATTCCAGATGGGCTTATAGGCACTTAAGCTTCTTCCATGCCTTCTCATGGCTTGATCGCTCCTTTCTTTTCATTACTGTGTGATAGTCTGCTGTACGGATGTCCCAAATGTATTTATCCATTCACCTTCCTTGCTTCCTAGTTTTAGCAACTGTGATTAAAGCTGCTATAAACATCCGTGTGCAGGTTTTTGTGTGGACTTAGATTTTAGACTCATTTTTAGTTAATACCAAGAAGCTCAGCTGCTCCTTGGTTGATAACATGGTAAGAATATGTTTAATTCTTTTTGTGGGGGAGGTATCAAAAGTCTTTCATTTACTTTTTAAAAAATTTTTACTGAGCATTTCTTTGTGTGATTAACATCTTTTTAAATTGAATTTATTGGGGTGATATTGGTTAATAACATTGCATAGGTTTCAGGGGCACAGCTCTATAATAAATCATCTGTATGCTGTACTGTGTGTTCGCCACCTCAAGGCAAGTCTCCTTCCATCACCATTTAATCATCTTTACTTTCTCATACATCCCCCCACCTCCTTTCCCTCTGGTAATCATCGTAGTGTTGTCTACAAGGTTGTTGTTTTTTTTTTTCTTAAGCTCTTCACCTTTTTCACCCAGTCCCCCAACCCCTCCCCTCTGGCAGACGTCAGTCCGTTCTCTCTCTGAGTCTGTTTCTATTTCATTTGTTAGTTTATTCCGCCCATTGGATTTCACTTACAAATGAAATCATATGGTATTTGCCTTTCTCTGGCTGGCTTATCTTACTTAGCGTATTAAACGCTGCACTAAAGAACTGTCTTCCAAAGCAGCCACCATTTCGCATCCCTGTCAGCAACGAGTGATGATAGTTCACATCGCTCTCCATCTTGACCAGCATCTGGTGTTTCAGCGTTTTGAATTATATGTATGTAGTGACACATAGCTGCTTAAATTTGCAGTTCCCTGGTGACATTTAGAGAAGTATATAGTTCAGTATATTTTCATATGCTTATTTGCCATCTTTATATCTCTTTTGATGAACTGCCTGTTTAGACCTTTGGCCCATTTTTAAGTCAAGGTGTTTGTTTTAGTGTTAAGTTTTAAGAGTTCTTTGTATATTTTGGATACCGGTCTTTTACCAGATACGTGATTTGCAAATATTTTCTCATGGTTTGTGGCTTGTCTTTTCATTCTCTTAACAGTGTCTTTCACGTTGCATAAGTTCTTAAATTTTAATGAAGTCCAACTTACCAATTTTTCATGGATTAGGCTTTGATATAACTAAAAAATTACCGCCAATCCTAAAGTCACCCAGATCTTCTATGTTATTGATATCTTCTAGTTTTATACACTGTAGTTTTATAGTTTAAGCCAAAGATCTACTTTGAATTACTTTTTGCATGTGATGACCAGTTTTTTCCAGAACGATTTATTGAAAAGATTATCCTTTCTTCTATGTCAAAAATTTGTAGGCTATATTTCTTGGGGTTTCTGCCATTCCACTGGATTATTTATCCTTTATTTTTGGCCAGTATCATACTGTCTTGATTACTGCAGCTTTATATTAAATCTGGATGTCAGGTAGTGTCAATGTTCTAACTTTGTTCTTCTCCTTCAAATACTGTGTTGGCTACCCTGGTTCTCTTACTTTTCCATGTAAACTTTAGACTTAAGTCTGTCGATATCCACAAATGGATTTTGATTGGATTGTGTTGAATTTAAGGATTAAGTTGGAAAGAACTGACAACCTGAAAATACTAAGTCTTCCTATCCATGCACACGGAACTTCTCTCCACGTACTTAAATGTTCCTTGATTTCTCTCATCAGAATTTCATAGTTTATCTCATGTAGATCTTGGAATATCCTCTTATATTTATACTTTAGTATTTTTTGGTGCTAATGTAAATGCTTTAAACATTTTTTATTTATTGATGAGAGAGAGAGAGAGAGAGAGAGAGAGAGAGAGAGATCAATTTGTTGTTTTACTTGCTTATGCATTCACTGGTTGATTCTTGTATATGCCCTGATCTGGGACTGAACCCACAACCTTGACATATCATGACGATGCTGTAACTAACTGAGCTACCCAGCCAGGGAAGATTTAAAAAAATTTTCAAATTCCAATTTTTCCTTGCCAGTGTATGAGAAAGCAACCGACTTTTGTATATTAACCTTGTGTCCTGCAACCTTGCTATAATTGCATATCAGTTCCAGGGTTTTAAAAAATTTATCCTTTTTGCATTTTTTATATAGACATTCATATAATCTGTGAACAACATTTTATTTCTTCTTCACCAATCTGTATACTTTTAATTTTGTTTCTTTTTCTTGTCTTGTTGCAGCAGCCAGGACTTCTGATACAATGTTGAATAGGAGTGGTGAGAGCAGACATCCTTACCTTCTTTCTGATCTTAGGGAGAACACATCCAGTTTCTCACCATTTAGTATGATGTTAACTATAGGGTTTTTATAGATGTTCTGTATCAAGTTTAGAAAGTTCTCCTATTCTTAGTATGCTCAGAGATTTTATCATAAATGGATGTTAGATTTTGTCAAATATTTTTCTGGATCTATTGATATAATCATGTGATATTTCCTTTTTAATCTGATGATATGATTATATTGATTTTTTTGAATTTTAAACTAGTCTTAAATACCTGAAATAAATCTCACTTAGTCATGATGTATAATTCTTTTTATAGTTGGATTTAATTCCCTGGTATTTTGTTGAAAACTTTTACATCTATGTTTTTGAGAGTTATTGGTCTGTAGTTTTTTTTTTTTTTTTGGTAATGTATCTGTCTGATTTTAGTATTGGAATAATACTGGTCTCATAGAATCAGTTAGGAAGTAATGTCTTTGCTTCTATTTTCTGGAAGAGATTGTAAAGAAAAATTTCTCCCTTAAAGGTTTGGTAGAATTTACGAGTGAACTCCTCTAAGCTTGGCGTTTCCTATTTTGGCAGGTCATTAATTATTGATACAATTTCCTTAATAGATATGGGCCTGTTCAGGTAATCTATTTATCCTTGTTTGAATTTCAGCAGATTGCCTTTCAAGAAGTTGGTCCATTTCATCCAGGTTGTCACATTTGTGGTTGTAGAGCTGTTCATAATATTCTGTTATTACCCTTTTAATGTTCATAGGGTCAGTAGTGATGACCCCTCTTTTCTTTCCGGTGTTAGTGATTTGTATCTTCTCCCTTTTTCTCTTTAGTTAACCTACTAGAGGTTTACTGATTTTATCAATCTTTTCAAAGCTTTTGGTTTTGTTGATTTTCTCTATTGATTTCCTACTTTCAATTTCATTGGTTTCCATTTTAGTTTTTATTATTTGCTTTCTTCTGCCTACTTTGGGTTTAATTTTTTTCTTTTTCTAGTTTCTTAAAGTAGAAGCTTAGATTATTAATTTTGAGATGTTTTCTCTTCTAATATATGCATTAAATGACATAAAATTCCCTCTAAGCACTGCTGTCACTGTATCCCACAATCTTGATAAGTTGTATTTTCTTCTTCACTTACTTCAAAATATTTCTAAGTTTCTCTTGAGATTTATTCTTTAATTTATGTGTTATTTGGAAAAGTATAGTGAAATGTTTAAATATTTTTTATCACTTTCCAGCTATCTTATATTGATTTCTACTTTGATTGTGGTCTGAGAAAATACTTGGCTATGATTTCTATTTTTTTAATATATGTTAAGGTGTGCTTTATGGCTCAGAATGTGGTCTATCTTGGTGAATGTTCCAGACAAACTTGAGAAGAATGCATATTCTGTTGTTAGGTGGAGTATTTCATAAATGTCAACAATTAGATAAGGCTGATTGGTAGTACTATTCAGGCCAACCGTATCTTATATTCTTCTTGCTTGATCTCCCAATTACTTGGAAAAGGGGTACTGAAGTCTACAGCTATAGTAGTGGATTTGTGTATTTATCTTTTCAGTTCCAATAATTTTTGTCTCATATTTTCACACCCTGTTGTTAGGTGCATACATGGTTAGAATGGTTATGACTTCTTATATGTAAATACGGTCTACATAGCAACTCAAGAATAATCATATAAGATTAATATGATATTAAAAAATCAAATATAAGACTATCTTTCATCTACAACCTGAAAACATTATTCACAATTTCATGAATTCTATTCTATAAATAAAAAAGGAAAAGAAGAGATGCACCACGATTTTAGGATTAGTTAACCAATCCTAAGTTTGGTGTGAAAAGTTTCTTGTGAGAAACTTGGAAAGGGTGGATAATGCCCCTATCATGTTACATAATGTTCAGACAAATTATACTGAGAGAGTAGAGACCGATACTATCATGATACTCCATCTACAAACAAAGGCATCTTTATTAAATAAAATATTAATGTAGAGGTCAGGTGATAAGGCTCATGATTCATGTACAGTCATACTTTGGTACTCCAGGCAGCTGATGAGTACAGTCAGCTTCAGAACTCCTCAAACCCTGTACTTGGTGCTTGCTCACTCGGGACTCTTCGCACTTGCTGGAACTGGTAAGAGCCACAAGGATGCCCTGCAGGAGAAAATGCTTCGTTGTTCGGTACTCGTTAGTTTAAGATGAGTCCCAAGTTAGCACTGTATTTGAAACGTACAGTAAGTCCTCACTGAATGTTGCCAGTAGGTTCTTAGAAACTATGACTTTAAGCAAAATGATGCATATAATGAAACCAATTTTACCATAGGCTAATTGATATAAATAGAAGTTAACCTCCTACTCCATATTTCTGGTCAAAAAATCATCACCAATCCTACAAATGAAGACCCAAAACACTTCTAATATTGAACACTGAAATCAACGTGAGCTCTACATACATCTAAGGAAAATTCATAAAAACGAATGATATTTATCTTCTATCCTATTCATTCCAGTTCAGGGTCATGGAGAACAAGGTGGAAACCAACCCTGGATGGGACGCCATTCTACCACAGGGCACTCACGTACACACACAGACACGTCCATATGGAGACAATTTAGACACGCCGATTAACCTGGCATGGACATCTTTGAAATGTGGAAGGAAACTGGAATACCCAGAAAAAACCCATGCGGACACGGGGAGAATGGGTAAACTCCACACAGACAGTAGTCCCGGATAGGAATTGATTTTTTTCTCATAAATGTTATAACAAAGCAATATTGAATAAAACTACACTGCTCAAGGACCTCCTATACTGATAATGAATTATCACACAGTACCTGCAAAACAGCCTGTACAACCCAAATGTACTGGAGCAAAAGACATCTCAAACTTGGGAAAGTTATCTAATGTCTAGAAATGTCTAATAATGATGTCTATTGACCATTCTCCCGAAATACTTGGCTCCTATAAGGAAACTATTCTACCTACTAGTCTATTAATGATAACCATTCAGCGAAGAGGCTCTACTCACTGAATCAAAAGTGGTTTCTGAGGTACAGAAAATGTGGACTCAGAACAGCTATAAAACTTGGCTCTTATGAGAGTCACAGAGCCTTGCTTGTGCGAGTTCACTTTAGCTCTGAACTGTAACGCAAAGGTGGACTCGGTCCTTATTCACAGTATTCAACTGGCGATTTCCGAAGGTCTAAATTTCCTACACTGTCATCTAAAGAACAGGAATGCAGGGAAGGAATCCCCTACATCCAATACTATTAAAACTGATAGTGAGACTGGTTTATAGCAAAGACGGAATAAGAAGGGGATTGCTTTCACCTTGACACCTCTAGAAACACCCCCACCCTGCAAAAAAAAAAAAAAACCAGCAAAAAATATGAAACAACAGTTTTCGAAACACTGAACCATCAGGCAATGAAATAGAGTCATCCCTGAATGATGGGAAACAAATGGGATGTGCCTACAGTTGCCCTCACATATTGCCTTGAGAGTTTCTGGTCCATGGCACAGGAATGGTAAAGTCAGGAGGAGCCAGGTGGGCTCTCGGAATTAAGGAAATGGAATTGACATTATATGATGACAAACAGATCAATCCACCAAGAGGATAATGCAATTCTAAATGTGCATACACCACGCAAGAGTTGAAAGATGTGTGAAGAAGGAAAAAGTGATAGAACAGAAAGGACAAAGGGACAAACCAAAATCATAGTTGGAGAATCAAACATCATTCTCTTAGCATTAGAACCACCAGACCGAAGCCAGCAAAGACATAAAAGAACTCAATAGCACCATCAACCAAAAGGGTATAACTGACATTTATAGAACATTCCACAATAACAGCTGAACATACATTCTCTCTAAGTGATCGTAAAAACTGCGGGGGAAACCCCCAAATCAGGGCAAATTCTAAAATTCTGTTTTCTGTATTGAGCTGGGGCACATGTAGCTGGATAGAGCCATGCACCTATAACCACAGACCTTGAATAAGGGTACCTTATTCAATTTTAGAAAATACAGTTTAGCCCCACGAATAGAGAAATTCGGGAGTACCATACGCCCTTTATCAAGACATTAACAATGTGACACTTCACAAAATTCTGATGACATTTCTGTAGAACATTATTTAATTTTCAATGGCCTTTTCAACTCTCGTTATTAAAATAGAGAAACAACATCTTTTGGGTACTACTCTTCTCTCAACACCTTGTAAATTCTCATTGCCGTAAGAAGGCCTTTAAAAAGAAAGACCTTTGTGGGCAGCTCCATTAGATGAGAAAATAAAGGGGTGGGAAAGGCCGAGGCTGGAATAAGACAAGAAGTTAATGAACACCTGATAGACTGAGAGGTTATGCTGTGACTATCTGAAACCACTGTTCCTATGAACAAAAACCCACAGGGCTTCCAACAGTTTCTATCACAAAATTACTCCATTGTGTAACAATATAGTTTCAAAGCATGGCCAGAGAATGAGGGCACAACAGGGTTACAGCCACTCAGAGAAACAGTACCATTTTACATCTCCACCGTCAATATATGAGGGATCCACTTCCTCGGCATCCTCGCCAACATTTGGTACTGTCAGTAATTTTTTTAGCCATTTTAATAAGGGTATTATGTATTATACATACTGTAAATAAACTTGAGATTTTGGGGGGAAGTTTGAGTTCAGAAGCTCTGAGTTGAGGTTTGCCACCTGGAGCCTGTGTTCCGAATGCAAGGTGAGGGGCACGTCTATTTTGGCGGAATTAGGTAAACAAAACAGGAAAACAGATAAGTTGGGTTTAGAGTAAGTGTGGGAGGCCCTTGTTCTACAGTAACAAAGGGATATTAGAGGACTCCTTCTTATCATGAACTCAAAAGTAAAAGAAAGAAGCACAATGTAGGGTCAATACAGGAGTTTTTGCCAAACAAAAAAACAGGGAGTTCTGCTCTTAGAAACTTGCTCCCAGGAAACAAAATTACTTTCCCCTAAGAATAAGTCTGATTTAGTTCCAAAAGCATCCGCTCTCCAAAATCAGAATGGACGACGATCTTTTCAACAGGTGCACCCTTCTTTCCCCCCTCCTTCCTCTCTCCCAGCTCCTAACCTATCACAAGGAAGCCCCACGCAGAGCTCAGGGCGTTGCACAAAATCCTAAGATGTAAATACATGCTCAGGCTGCTTTAACAATAGTGTTCGGGTCAAGGAAAGAGAGTGCGACCCCCTGTCTTCCATAAATGAAGCCTCACCTGCGGAAACGATGCAGTGCGAGGCACCATGACAAACCATCGCGACATAGACGGAGCCGGATATTCTGCACACGGAATTCAAAACCAAGTCAGTGTAGGAGGAGCCACAGACGAGGGGGCGTGGCTCCAGAGGGGAAGGAAGGACGTCTCTCGGCGGTGCGCAGGGTGAGGGGGCGGGGCCAGGTCGGCGCCCCAGCCTCACCAGCCGGGGAACGCCTGCTGCCGGAGGCGGAGGCGCCGCCAGCGCGTCGGGAGCACCGGAAGTGGCTCCGACGGAAGTGGCCCTGGAGGCGCGACGCATGCCGAGGCTCTACGCACACACGAGGCACGACGCACACATGAGGCACGACGCACGCCGGGGCGCGACGCACACGCAAGGCACGACGCACGCAGGGGCGCGACGCACGCCTTCCCCCCGCACCAGGAGCCAGGCAGCGGCGCTCGTGGCGACCTGTGACGCCTTAGTGGTTGCCGGGGTGCGGCAGGGCGGGCAGGGGGTTCGGAGACCCCGGCTCCTGTCTTCGACGCACTTCTGGTCGAAAGCGGGCGGCGGCGACTGATTCCTTGGGCGGCCGTGGGGCCGAAAACCATGAGGCCCGGGGGCGCGGGCTGCTCCGCGGGGCTGCTGCTGGCTGTTGGCTGGCTGATCCTGGCGGGCTTCCAGGCAGCGTGCGGGACCAACGTCACCGCCATCCAGGATCCTGGTTTGGCCCGCGCAGAGGGCGAGGGCGAGGGCGAGATGGAGAACCAGTACGAGAACGAGAGCCAGTATGAGAACGAGAGTGAGGCCGAGGAGGTGGCCGTGGGTGACACCGCCGAGCCTGAGCACATCCCCCAGCCTGAGACCGAGGAGGATGGTGAGGGTGGGATCCTTGGCGGAGACAAAGGCACGTGTTGAGGGCAGAGCCCAGCTCTGTGTCTGAGGAGCGTGAGAATGATCCCTGTTAACGTTTGTAGAGCTCTTCGGCGAACAGCCCCGAGTTTGTGCAGTTTTCACACGCATAATGGCCTTGAAGAAAGACACGTTAATTTTTCAGGGCCTCAGCAAGCTGAACAATCCCATATATAGAAGTTGCTACAGAGGTACTGCTAAAAAGATTTTTTTTTTTTTGAGTGGTAGGAGTCAGGGAGTGGTCTTTCACAAATTGAAATTATTTTGACTCCGTCTGCAGTAGTTTTTCCTTCCTCTGTAGATTTTTTTTTTTTTTGAAGTTCTATACTGCTTGAGGTCTTCCTTCTTTTCATATTTGCAATTTATGTTGGAACAAAATGGAATTAAGAATCTCCCTCGTTGTTACACATCTAGACAGATCAATACGCTGACGCAAGTGCCGAAAGCCCCATGTCAGCTTCTTGCAGCCCCAACCTTGAGCATCTCTGCGGCTTCGTGGTTTATTTGTTCGTTCAATTTCCAACCTGCAAAGGAGTAACGGCCTTAGAGAACACCTATCAAGGGATCCAACTAGTGGCTTTGTTAGATGATAACGTGTTAACCAAGGGAGAATGAGCTTGTGCTTGGTACATAAATTTGCCTTATTCTGCTGGCTCATTAAGCAATAAAACTTGACAAGCTGTTGTACACGTTACATTGATTTGTAACTCACATGCTGGTAGGTAAAAGGTCAGTTGCAGGTTTGCAGTCATCCAGAGGAGAATGAATCCCTTCCCTCATAAATGACCCGGCTGAGATTCTTTTAATATCCTTCTCAGTGTCACATCCCCTATGCATATAGAATAGGTGCTATATTTATCAGCCCTTCTTTTGCTTCCGGATGACAGATAGTGACCCTCAGTGACAGAAGGAAATTGACTATCTGAGGTTAAGGGTGGGACCCAGGTTTGCTGTTGCCTTGATTACGTTAACAGAGTGCTTGGAGAGGTCCTTGACTTTGGAAATGTGAAAGAGGAGAAGGACCAAAGAGAACAACACGTTCTGAAGCGTAGTAGCTACTGCTTCACGTTCGTTTTAAAAGTAATCGAGTTGACAGTTTTGGTATTAAACTGGTCAAGAGTTAGTTCTAGGTGTAAAATGCTAAATGGAGTTTAGGGCAAACCTAGGTAATGGAGTTATGCCTTAGATTCAAATTCAAGTGCTGGAAAGGTATTTATTCTCTCAGTTTTCCCCATTTCTTTTTTGGTGAGCTTCAGGGAGTCCATGTCCTTCTGGAATTTTGTATGTACAATTTCATGCATAGCTGCTTTTTCCCGAAGAAAGTAGAGTCCAGAACTTTAAGTAATCTAAGGTGTCCAAGATCTGAATATTTCCAGGTCATTATTAGAATTGGGCAAAGTCCCTCTTCATCCTCAGTGGACCAGCATAAAAATATTCTACACCACTTAATGATCCATTGGACGTTTAGGTTATTTGTTTGTTTTTTACTTTTAAGGCATTTTACAAATAATTTCAAAAGGAAGAATAAAGGCACAGTGAAAAGAACTTATTTGAAATTTAAATAAGAATTTAAATGTGGAAAACCCCAAATTTTTAGTTAATTTTTCCTGGTTTTGAAGATGTATGGATGAAGTACTTTGAGTATAACTGAAAGCTTGTTGGTTATGCATGAATCTGAAACATACCCATCTTGTAAATACTGATTCCAGATTTCAAGTACATCTGTAATAAATTTTTGTTATCATTACTCTTGTTCTTTTTGCACTTGCATTGTCAAACAATACTTTTGACAATTATGAAGGCACATATTTTGTCAAAGAGAAGACTGCCATGTTCTTTCTCCATATTTGTAAAACATTTTCATCTTAGATTTATAAACAGTTAGAATTATTGGTCCAATGACTTTATTCATTTCTACATCTTCTAGTTTTTTTTCTGCTCACCTTTGTATACACACCCGCCATTGATTTGTCTGTTTACAAACCTTATCAGGTAAATTTTGGTGTGTAAACAGCTTTCAAAAGGAAAGCACGCTCTCTGCATCCTTTTAGCAAAACAGTGTCTGGCTCATTTTCACAAAACATTTCAGGATCAAGTCCTTTCCTTTGAAAGGACTAACTAGATAAGAATGCCATGTATCCTCTTCATTCTTAGAAATACAATGTTAATTCATGGATTCTTAAGTTAGAGAATTCATCTAGGATATTCATTTAAGATACCATCTCTAATTTTGCTTATGCGGTCAATTTTACCATCTGCATTAGCATCCAAAGTGCTGCTGTCTGTTTCTCTCTGCTCATCTTCTAATTCATCCAATAATTGTAAAACATTTTTCTCTGTCAGTATTCTTCTCTTGGCCATTAAAGACAAAAAGAAGTAAAAAAAATTCTAAAATCTCAGTTGTGTTCAATGAAAGCTGAAAACAGACTATGAGAAAGGTACCTCTAAACTTCTTTTATATCTTCCTGAAAGATGATGTTATACTTTGGGCAAAGCAGTAAGAAAACAAAGGACAATGTAATAGCTGATTTATTTCACAATGATGTCATCTTTCTAGGCAATTCTAACTATTCTTTCATTTTATTATTTTGGTCTTTTTTAAAAAACATAGTTGGGAATAATTGATAAGTAATCCCCAAAACCATCATTATGTTTGATGAAATAATAGTTTCAGAATATATGAAAAATCACTAAGATACTATAATACTATAAATACGATATTTATAAATTTACTATTAACCTATTTACTTTTATATTTATAAAAGTGACCAAAAACAGACCTACCTAATAATTATAAGATAGGATGAATTTTATTCTATAAAATGAGTTGTATCCAATATAAATATAACTATGCAGTATTTTCTCTTTTTCTTTGGAAGTCCTCTAAGAAATTAAAAATCATGAAGTACCAACCTTAAAAACCAACTTTAAAAAAAGAAACTAAAAAATTTAGATTGAACTCTGGTGGTATACACCAACAGTTAAAGTGTCGTGTCTGAAAATGAAGAGAACGTTTCAGGATCTGGCCATCATGAAAGAGAGCAAGGTCATTGGCTTTTACCAGCACAGTCTCAGACCCAGTAGATTTTTAGGGAATCCCTGTGATGCTCTTGATCCCTGCTAAACTCACTATTGAAGTCTCATTTTCACCTGTAAAGTATTTTGGGGACAGTTAACTGTTCAGCTCTACGTACCGGACTTTATTTCTCTGTGGTTTCATTTTGTCAGATTTGTCCAGTATTCTGCCCTGTCACTCACTATTAGATCCATATTTATCTTCCAACATATTTACTATCTTTTCTAGTTTTGCAGAGTCCACAGATTCAGTCAGCATGAAATCAGCATTATCCAAGTCACTAGTAAAAACGTTGACCAGGCCAGAGTCCTGTGACCCATGAGTCCTACCACATCCGCACCACTGGTTAATTAGCATCAGTATATCTTACTGTTTTAGAAGTGACACGTACAATTTTGCTGATGTGCGGACCATATTTTTCCTCTTTCCTCGTAGGTATATAGTGGGAAATTTTGACAAATACTACATTGAAGTCCGGACAAATGTAATTTCCCTGACCAATTATTGTAGGATCCCCATCAAAAAAGAAGGTCGTGAATGACCTGATGGGCATTCCATAGTCACAGTTGAAAGGAACTCTGGAGACAATCTGGTTGGGTCGCAATTGTTTCAAAGTTGGGGAAGTTAAGTAAGCTTCCAAAACAGCATAGATGGTGAACGGCAGACCCGATTAACTGGCTTTTGAGTGTTTTCGAAGAGAGGTTATATTTAAAAGCACTCTAGCGCTCGTTTTCCTACCTGTGTTTTCCGTGTTCAAGATTTGGCTTTTAATTTATATTTCATAATGTTCCAGTAGAAAGTATCCAAGCATCTCACGTAAAAATGTCAATTCGAAATTGATCACGATAATCCAAATTGTTTAACAAAGTCAGTATTTAATACATCTAACGCCTACTCTGTATTCAAGGCACTGCATTTGGTGCATATAAGCGTATAATAAAAGTGTGTATGAAAATACTGTCTTGCAGTCATAAAAATGGGAGAAAATCTTAACAATTATATGAAATCAATAATTACAGAAAAGAGTGTGAATGAGGTTATATATCAAGCATTTTTCTAACACGAAACAAGTTACAGAATGTTTTCACACACATCCCCTCATTTAGGCTTACAATGGTCAGATGAGGCAGGTTCTCCTCTTCAGGTTGTACAGACGGGCTCGCGGGGCCTGACAGCTTGAGTGATTTGCTCAGACTCAAAACAGCTAATAAATTAGTGGCAGAAGCAGCAATTTAGACCCAGTTCCGGTGGGTTTTCCCGTGTAATGCTGTCGCCTCAGGATATAATGTCTTTTAAAAATTGTCTTCTAACACCTCGTTTAATATTTTCTTTCCTTTGAGGTTTCGGTCCTAATCTGAACTATAAAGTATTGGTTATATACTCTAGCTGGTGCAATTCATGCCAAACTCAGAACAACGAGAAAAAAAAAGAGGTGCCTTTTCATATGATTTGAAAACAATGATATTTAACTGCTCAAATACTTATATGTTCCTAGATTATCCTGCTAATAAACTGTTGAAGTAAATTCATGGGAATATTTTACCATCTTAAACTGAGAATGAGTATAATCAATCTATAACACATGATTTTAATGAACACTTGATACAAAGACTTCTGTTTTGGACAAAAATGATACACTCAAATTTTTTGGAAAATAGAGAATTGGAAAAAAATTGGGCCTTACTATTAGCTGGCTTTTTTGTGGTTTTTTTTTTTTTTTCTGACCTTCTATAGAAGTTGAAACTTATCGTGTGTTAAACTAATGAAAAAATTATTTTTGTTATATACAAGGTTTAATATAAACTTTCTTTACAAGTTATTAATTTATTATTTTAAAGGTTTAAGCTTCTTTTGATTTAAATAATAATAGAGGTACTAGGAATGGTATTGCTTTTCTGATTTAATAAGGCTTTAAAAATGTCTGCCTCCCATATGATAAGTAGTTGTATTGTCCATCCCCAAATAAGAATCTTTCACTTAGAAAAGTTTTCATGTGATTAAATAATGTGTCTTTGCGCTTTGTGTTTAGTTTCAAATATGAAAGTAGTCAAAGAAGTAGAATATGGGATGTGCACCGTTACCTGTGGTAAGTAGCATAGAGCACGTAAGCAATATTGTGACTTGGGGGGAGGAAAGGTAAAAATAATGTGGCAACTTTTATTTGTCATTTGCATGCTCTCATTCATCTTTCATTAATTTCTATTTCCAATGACTGTAATTCACACACGAAACACAAGCTGATTGCTTTAGCAGGTTGGATGTATCACTTATAATCTCTAAGACTTTGATTAAGCCGGCTGCCTATATTTTTTGGCGCATGCACTGCCTTCACCAAAGTGAAACTCTGTTTCTCTCACAGATGTTCAGAAGATGAAAAGTCTTGTCATGCATCTCACAGATGTCTTCCCACATACTGTGTTGGCAGATCTATCAAGAAATTTGCTTATTTATACTAGCCTATACTAAATTCTACATTCCTCCAATTTATACGTCATACCATGGAGAAAAGACATACTGGTTTTGTCGGGGAGATCATATTCAAGGACTGTGGCTTATTTTGATCATTCCATAAAGAGAAATTGGACGCAGAATCTCTGACATGGTGAAATTAAGGCAGCGCATGATAGATGGGTGTTTCACAAGCTCAACTGTTCGCCCCAAGTTCCTGAAGGACCTGTTGACACACAGGTGGCTGGGCCTCCTCAGAGTCAGCAACTCACTAGGCCTTTGGAGGGGCCGAGAAATCTGTATTTCCCACCACGTTCCCCAGTGAAGCTGATGCTGCTGGTTAGAAGACCATCTTTTCAGAACCACTGCGGAGTGGCATGCTGAGAAAATAGATAATTCACACTGAAATTAAGTTTGTTTTCAGTGGGAACTACCTTGGGGGGGGGAAGGCAGTGATGGGAGGGAAAGACAGAAAGCGGAGGTGGAAAGACGTAAAGTCCATGCAGATCTAGACCAGAACAGTTTATTTTGGTCAAAAATCACACCTAAAATGTTTGCGGTAGCTTTCGTGTGTGAGTGTGTATGGTAAGCAGACCTAGCATAAACATCGTTACCGTTTTTAATTGTGCGATGCAGTGGCGTTGAGCACATCCATCACCAGAATTTTTTTGTCATCTGCCCCCAAACTTCTGCATGCATTGAACACCAACTCCCCACTTTGCCTCCCCTGACCCCTGACCCCCTGACGACAGCTGTCCCGCTTTCTGTCTCTTGAGACAGTTTTCAGCCTGTTTTCTTACCTTAAGTTCTTAATGAATGAAAGAAGATGAGAAGAATCCATTTAATAAACCTGTGATTATTCGTTTGCAATTTATATCTCCTGTTGCTTACTTGAGACATCCCCCCCCCCTTTTTTATAAACAAGTAATGCTCGCTTTATTTGGTCGCATTGTTTTCAGTATGGAAATAACTTGGCAGAGGATGTTGTGGAACTCGAGGAGTTGGGCGCTTAAGTGGGTAGCAGGGGAGACATTTTCACGAGAATGATTTTTATGACAATTCCGCTAATTAATATATTCTCTTATGCTATTATTTAAAATGTTTCAGAAATTATGTATTTCATATATGTTCATCAACAAATGATTTTCCATTTGGGGGATTTTAGATTTTTTTTTTTGGTCTACAATGTGCCAGGCATTGTTATAGGTGCTGGGAATAGAACACTGAACAAAGCAGAGGAAGTTATGCCTTCAAGGAGTATATCTGTTAGTTGGGGCACAGCGATAAGCAGAAGTAAAATATGTAACATGGCAGCTGGTGATAAGTTCTAAGAAGAAAAAATAAACCAGAAAAGACAACATTTTACACTAAAATATTTTTTAAATATTTAAAAATCTTTTCGATATATGACAACGATTTAGAGGAAAAAATGCTTTAACGAAAATTTTTTGGAACTCCCAAAACAATATTTTTTTTTCTTTTTCTGGAACGCACAGGCAGATTTTTAAGTGTTACGTGGACTTGAAGAAAATCGCATACCTATACACATCATTGCGATGAACTGTGCTTGGCTAAATAAATAAATACGTAAGACACCTCCTTGTAAAGTTCTCTGTGCATTTCAGGTAAAGGTGTGCTTCTGGAGAGGCACCTTTCATGAATTCAAGTGGAGCTGTGCGATAGCCCTTCTTAGGCACCTCTTTTAATCAGAAGAGACCTTTCCTCTTCCAAACCTCCACGTCCTTACTTATCTGGAGTCCTCCCCGTTGCTACTCAAAATCTGGTCCAGGGAGTAGCCGCGTAGCCCGGGAGCTTATTCGAAGTGCAGAATCTCAGAACCTACTGAATCAGAATCTCAGGTTAGTAGGATCTCCAGGCAATCTGCATGCGTGCTGAACTGTGAGAAGTGCTACTGTGAGCCATCTCTACACTTCAACTTCTCTTTGTGCTTGAGAATGGATTTTATGACTAACATCTTGCAAATCATAAACAAGGAGCTGGAAAAGGGACTCTAGTAAACAAAGAAATCAAGATGGATAATTCCTCAACTTGTGACGATACAGTCTTTTCATGGGTCATGTCCACTTAAGAAATATCCAAACCTGTAGAGGATCTTTATGACTTTATTTGAGCCAAACTGACAACAATTGCTGGGAAGCAAAATCTCAACGGACTGAGAAATTCTCTGGAGAGTGCCAGTTTCGTAGCTTATTTTACAGGTTAGAATAAAAGGAGACTTCAGGAGGGTGCATGACTTCCATTGATGGTGTTAAGAGGGCAGGAGAGAGCAAAGTGAGGAAATCTCTGGGACTGAGTGAAAAAGGGCAAAATAGGGAAACACACGATGCTTTCACGCTGGTGGGTCCAGGGTAGTCAGTAATCGGTGTTTACAACACACGGAGGTGGCACCGCGGGAGCAGGGAGAGGGGACGAGGTGCCAGCAATGGCTCCGTGGGCCTGTGCTCTCCTGCCTGCGGCTGTGGCCGGAGGGGTCTGCAAATCATTACCCCGACGTTTTCAAGACGTGTTATCTTAGATGCAGAAAGATAACAGGCTCACTGAAGCTGAAGACTGACCACTGTCAAGGAAGCTACAGGCCTAAGATGGGTCTACCCGCCATGATGTGTTTTTGGTTAGGAATTTTTATGTTTGGACCATCTTGTGTGGGTGGTTCGTGAGGCCCATCTACAAGGCCACCTCTGCAGGCTCCTCTGGGCTTGTCAGGTTTGGTGCGGGGCCCCCTTTCCCTCTGCAGTTATTTATCCCGATACATGTGCATGTTCCACATGTTGCTGACTGAGCATTTTATCATCTCCCTCGATTTTGGTGACGGAAGACAAACTCGGTGGAGACTTGAGATCCGTTGGTAAAGGATGATTCCTTGTTATGAAAACGTGTGGCAATTCTAAGGAGGGTATCTTGTTGGAAACGGAGATTTGATCGTTAATAGTTTTTCCTGCTATATTTCTTGTAAAATCTAAATATTAAAAAACTTTATTTATGTTAAAGTGTAATTTTGGAACTTCCCCCAGAAGCTTCAAGCTCCCTTGTCCTTCCTAAAGCCACGGTCAGATAAATTTGGGTCATCCTGTGCACTGCTGTGTTTCATTCCGTCTAAAGCCTTATTGGCTGTAAGAAGCCTAACTTAGGCACCTCCATAAAGAACAGTACTGCCGATCTGTGATGGGCCATCAATTCTCAGACGCGTTCTAATTTAAAAGATGTTAAAATGTTAAACTTTTACAGGTTAGATCAATGAAAATTTGTACACAATAACATGTTAATTTATTAGTATAGTAAAATTTCCCCCCAAATTGTACAGTAAAAAGGTCCCTTTAATTTTATTTAATGTATCATTGTCAAATGTGTGTAACCATGGAATTCTTTTTTCTAATGGTAACAACTAGAAGGGCTAGTGTTCCATGTAACTCTCAGAAATGCTGTTTTGTGAAATAATTCAAAATGAGGGACTTAAAACATTTAAATGTTATCAACCAGAATTTGGGAATTTAATTTCGGAAATTAGGAGAGAAGTCTCAAAAAACACTTAGATGGTAAAGAAAAAGGTCTGTGGAATTCACTCTTTTTCCAAACATTTGCCAATTTCTTTTGCTGAAGGTATTGGTATCAGAGAAGTTATATTAACAAATGGATGCCCTGGAGGCGAATCTAAGTGTGTTGTTCGGGTGGAAGAATGCCGTGGACCCGTAGACTGTGGCTGTGAGTTGGACTCTGTTGGGCGGAGACCGAAGGGGGTAGAGTTTACTCTGGGGAAATATCCTTCACCTCAGGGCGTCATGAGTGGAACTGATACACTGAAAGGAAGTCATAATAAAACTTCAAATTGCACTTCCCTAGCTTGTTAAAGCTCTGAATAACTTTCTGCTTTTGCTTTGTATGTCTCAGTGATGTCTAAAATTTAACATATATCCTCTCTGATACACTGTAACCTTATTGCACTGAGTCTGTGGTCAAGACTCTCCTATAGTGAAATACTTTTGACACTTTGGTCAGGACGTTCTATCAGCAGATTGGTAATCCTAAAATTTAAACTATGTTCTATATCAAAGTGCACTGCTCTGAGATTTCATTGTATCTAATGGGGCCCTGTAACCAGGAAACCGGAAGCCGCTAGTGGATCTCAAAGTCTCTAGTGGAGTCGAGCTGTGTGCTCTTACTATACCTCTTCCCCACAACGAGTTCTGCAGAAGGAGCAGACAGCTGTGGTGTCTCCCACCTGCTTTTTTTGGTGACTTTATCTTTGTATCCGTCACTCCTCTCTGCTCTTCTGCATTCAGACTCTCAAAAATAAGCTTGATAACTTCCAGCGTAGAACTGATTTTAAATTGGGAGGTGGCTATTAAAACCCGTATTGTTCATGAAGCACTCATGTAGTCTACGCTGCTCAATGGTGTTACGTATTTAATTTTTTTTTCAGGGGGTAAACCGCTATCAGAAAGTCTTGAGAGTGTCCGACTGGCATGTGTTCATACAACTCCTGCAAATCGCTTCAAATACGTTTGGAAACTTCTAAGGTCGGAGCAGGTGAGCAGCGCATGTGTGTGATTTGGTGCTTTCCGGTGAGTGGTCAGATACATTTCTCAGTGCTTGGTGGCTGTCAGGAAACTTTTACTTTAAAAGCAGTTTGCAAAAATGAAGTTGAAATCCTACTTTATTATTATTATTGGAATTTAATCCTTTTATTATTTACACACTTATGTTTTGGGATCAGCTATTATCCGAACTTAAAAATATTCATTTTTTATGAAGTCTTCTATTTTGGAAGCAAGGTTTTCATTTGTATACGTAGGAATTGTATTAATGATAATAGTTGCTGGCATTAATTGAGGGCTTATTAAGTGCAGACATAGAGCAGGTGTTTGTGCTTCCTTTAACCCACACAACTATTCTATGAGACAATTCCCATCAGTGTATCCATTCTACAGATAAGTAACTGAAATGCAGAGAGTAGCTTGTTCAGGGCCACCCCAGCGAGAAGTGGCAGGATTTGTACTTGGTGTCTGGATCGTCTGACTCCGAAATCCATGTGCATAATTCATTACTGTCCCAGACTGAGAGACAGTGACTTTTTTTTTGTTACAGGAAATAAAGTTTGCATGTCAAATATTGATTCCTCATTTCTTTTAAAATAGCAACCCATTATACTTGTAAATGATTCAGCAATCCTGGAAGCACACAGGCAGATTCATCCCTTGGCTTTCGAGTGTGATACCTTGGATAATAATGAAATAGTAGCATCTATTAAATTCACAGTCTATACATCAAACGGTAAGTGCCCAGCAAGGTTTTGGTTTGCTTATCTCAAACTTTAGAGAGAATCAGAATCACCTGCCGGTGGGGGGGGCCTGGCACCCCAGGGTTCCAGTCCGGTAGATCTCAGGCAGGGCTGACACCAGAATTCACAGTTCCCGCCAGCTCCTGGGTGCTGCTGGCAGAGGCCGCAGTTTGAGAGCCGCAGTTTGAGAGCCACTGGTGTACATCACTCACACTTACCTACGAGCTAGCGCTTCGTCGCTTTTTCTCAGAAAGGAAGTCAGACGGGCCTCGCTCTGAGAACCTGGTGCATCCCTGAAATGTCCCTGAAAAACAGGTCACCCCGGATTGTATTCTTACCTTTCCTTCTATCGCAGGAGTGAAAATGGATACCCGGGATGCTCACGAATGCTTATAAAAATCTTGGTGCAACTAAATAAAATTAAGAGATGTGATATCGGGGCATGTCTTAAACAATGACTTATTTGAAGAAAATGTTTTTCGATGAAACAGTCCCAGTCATCAGTCCGTGCCAGTCACGAAAGGGGAAACTCGTCCTGCACGTAGTTTCACGTGTTAGAAACGCTTCCCTTGAAAAACGGACCCCGTGCGTGTGGTTTTGACTTAAACTGCGATGCCTTTTATGTCCAAATAGTTGTTGCCATCAGTCCGGATTTCTTAACCATTTTTGCTGTGGTTGTCACTTTGTTGTTGAGAACGTGGGGGCGGGGTCACCGGGTGTTGAGGATCCAGTCGGGCGCAGGGGCTTTTCCATGGAAAACGCCCACATGCACAATCACGCCAAAAGTTACCTGTCATTTCAAAGGGAGTTCGTGGATTTCTTGAAGGTATTTCTTAATCCCAAGGAAAGAATTTGTGCCGTAGTCTTGAGGTGCGTGCAGCATAACACCGTTTATTGAACTGAAAACAAGCTAAACTATTTTGGGGATGGTTTTAAAAAATAAACTGTAATTTCCTTTGATGTGTTGTGTAAAGACACAGAGTGTTTAAAAAAAAATCTTGGTGGTGAAAGCTAATAATCTTACTCCTGTGTGGGGATATCAGGTGTTATTAAAAGGGTGATCTCAATAAAGTGCTATGAAAGTCAAAAAAGAATCAGACATCATCTCACTACAAAAGAGACCAGTGAGTCCAGTTCAAGATCCAGATCTCAGGCTCCCTTCTTGGAGCTTCTCCCCACAGGCCGGTCTTCGTTAGGGCTGCGCAGCGGCTGGCCCTTCTCGTGGCCAGAGAGCAGCGCGCACCTGCCCGCAGGTACAGGGAGAGCGGGCGCCCAGACACCGAAATGTCGGCCCTTAAGTGAGACGGAGTTGACGTCTCTGTCACGGCAGGTTGGGGCTGCTGGCGTAGCTCCGCCATCTCGGTGCATTCGCTGGTTAAGTGACAACGTGTTTTCAGAACATTTTGGACCTACTAGTTTCTTTCAAAATGACAATTGGGTTCACCCCTGTGACAGACCCTTTGCATCTTTAGACATCAGACGAATGTGTTGGCCATAAATGTCCCCAATATAGTGCTGGTTTGAAACAAATACAAAATGGCAGTATTTTTAGGGTAAATGTGATTTAGTTAATTAAAATTTCCCAGCCTTTCATTCTCTTATATATCAGATTTCTCACCTCTGTAGCAGTTGTCCTTCATCATTAGGCATCATTGGATTGAACTGTGTGCCCTAGAAAGACAGTTTGAAGTTCTAACTCCCAGAACCTGAGGACGTGACCGTGTCTGGAAATAGGGCCCTTGCTGAGGTAATGAGTTCAGTTAAGACAGGATCTTACCTGTTCGGGTGGGACTTCAAGGCAGCATATCCGGTGTCTTTGTAAGAGGAGGGACACTTGGACACAGACAGAGAGGCAGAGGGGATGCCGGGTGACGACGCAGGCATTCGAGGGAAGACACCCGTGGGAAAACGGAGGTGGAGATGAGAACTCTGCCGCCCCCGCCGAGGAACGAGCCCGACGAGGCGGAGCAGGGACCCCCCGCAGAATCTTCGCAGGAGGCCCGGAGTTACCGATTCCTCGTATTCGGCCTTTCAGCCTCCGGGACTGTGAGACAGTAAATGTTCTTTGCTTTTAAGTCAACCAGTTTGTGGTACTCTGTTAATAAAACATAAGCTGAGTTTTACTAAAGAACAAAAACAAAAACTCAGCGTGTTTTTAATTAGAAAATTTCAACAGGAAATGCAGCCTTTTTTGTTATTAGATATTAAAGTAATCTAAATGACCCCTGTGAGGAGACTGCAACCGAAATGAACTAAAATCTTCGTACCCCTCAGTCCTCACCCTCCATTGGCCAGTATTACAGGGTAGTAGATAAATGGAAAGGAATTTTGCATTTCTTCTCAGGTTTGAATCCGAAAGGATGTCTTTTACTTGAGCTTTAAATAATCTCACAGCTTCTATAAACCTAAAATTATCAAAACTAAAAAGATTTTTAAAATTCAACCATGTTGGAATATGAATATGATGTAATTTATCTGTCATACTTGGCAGTATTTAGTGAGATCGCTACACTGAGTATATAACTCCAGAATTACTAAGGAAAATGGAGAATTATACTCCATGATGTTTAAAGAACAGAAAGAAACATTCAGATGATAAGCAGTTGAGATTGCCCGTATAGGAGACTACTTCTGATTTGCTGGTACTTACCAAAATTAAAATATAAAAATACATAAAACATAGCTTGCAGAAATCATTAAACCTCCTTGGAGGCTGGTTTACTTACCAGCGTGATTCAGTAGCTGCATCTGCTTGTTCCTCAGTTAAGCCTTTTATGATTCTATGATTTAGGGACAGGAAAGAGCCCCAAGAAAGCTGTATAATGCACAGAGTAAGCAATACTTGGTGTAAATGGGCGTTTCCCCAATTTGCAGTGTAGCAATGTTGTAACACATATGGTGGAATGGCTTTGTCTCTACTGGACGTGTTTATAGGAAGAGTGTAATGACCTGGGAGAGGATGCCGGATTTAAAAGTGGTGTGTGGACACTTTCGTGACAAACAGCGAGCTTCAACTGCTGTCTTACAACACGTGCAAAATCAGAGATGTCTGACAGTCCTGAATGCAGAAGCTAAATCCGTGAAGCCTTAGAAAGGAAGCAGAGGAGAACATCTGCATGATTCAGGAGTAGGCACGGGATTCTTGGATACGGCTCAGAAAACAATCACCATAGAAGAAAACATTGATAAATCAGGCTTCACCAAAATTAAACACTTCAGTTCGTTAAAAGAAATCGTTAGAAAACTGAATAAGCAGCCAAGATCTGGGAGAAAAAATTATAAAACATGTATAATCGTTACGAACAGTTTAAGAAAAAGCCTTGGGGTTTCTTGGAAAACGTAGCGTACCTCTGCTCGGTGACCCTGCTGTTCCAGTCTTACGTGTTCACCGAGAGAAAGGAAACGTGTGTTCACGGAATGGCTTCTCCAGAAATGGTCGGAGCAATTCATGTGTAAGAGCCCCAAACCGGAACGGCTGAGGTGCCTGTCAGTACGAGAATGAACAAACAAATTGAGGGGTACTGCTCGTTAGTAAAAAAAAAGAAAGAGAGAAAAGAAAACAACCCTATCGATGCATTTGCAAATACGGGTGAATCTCTACAACATCTTACCGACTTAAAAAGCCCAGCACAAGAGAGTGCATGCTATTCCCTGAAGCTCGGGAACAGGCAGAGCCAGGGCACGGTGGCAAACGGGGCAGGGACTGACTGCGGGGGGCTCAGGAGAACTCTCTGAGGTGTAGTAACATTCTGTGTCTTGTTGGGAGTTAAGTTACCTGTGTGTTTGCATGTGTCAAAGCTAAACCAATGTTCATTTAAGATCATGGTGTAATTTATTATTTGAAATCTTACCTCAGAAGGAAAAAATACAAGCAAATACTAAACCATAACTGATTATATGCTAGTTGCAGAATTTTGCTGAGAAGTGTGCAGACATCAGTGAATTTTTCTGCAATGTGTAAAAAGTACAAGATGGGATGGAAGGGTAAATAGACGGATAGTAAAATGCTGTTGGTAGTGTCCAGTGGTGGGTACCAGAACGTTCATTGTCAAAGTCAGCTTCCTGCTTGTCTGAAAAGGACATTTTTTAAAATTAATTAATTTATTTTATTTTAATTGCTGTTCTTGTACAGTTTTCTGTCTTCTACTCCCACCCCAGCCCACCGCCCCAGCCCTCCCCACCTCCCTCCCATTTCCACCCCCCAGCTTTTGTCCATGTGTCCTTCATACTTGTTGCTCTAAACCCTTCCCCTCTGCACGTTTAAAATGAAAAGGACTTTTTGAACGTGCAGAGCAAGTTAATGGGTAACTTTCTGTCCACTGATTCTTTCTGTCTATATTTCTAGGGTGGTTTTTCAGACATAAAGTTTCCATTCGGCTCTCTGTTTACCTTTTCCCAGTAGCAGTAATCGTCAGGTACGTGTTCTCCTTCCTTCTAGAGCTGCAGATGAGAACATCGAGACGACCAGACACCGATGCCGTCCTGGTGTTTGTGCTGACCATAGGTGTGGTTATGTGCATATTTGTGATCTTTGTACTGATCTTCATCATCATAAACTGGTAGGTGAAGGGCTGGACGTGAGTCTCGCCTCGGTCCACGTCCTCCTCTCGGCCCCTCCCTTGTCAGATGAATCCAACACCTTGTCCACGATGCCCCTCACATGTGTCTTAAACCAACTCCCTTCGTTCCTGCTGCAGCTGCCCTCAGGCCGGCTACCTAATCTCTTGGCTTGCCTGAGAGGCATGAGAGAGCTTCTCAGTGCAGTTTTTACCATTGTACATCGCAGTTGCTTAAAAAGTTTGTTGAATGAATATTTGTCCAGTTGCAGTTACCAGAACCCCCAAAGCTGGTTATTGTAACCTACCAATGTATTGATACGAGAATGTTTCTAATACATAGATGAGTATTACACTGAATTACATACATCAAGGACTCTGCCATCACAAGGCAACTGATGTATCACACACTAAAAATAAATCGTGACTAAGGAGGCACTTCTGTATTTCTAAAGAGAAAATTAAATGCAAATCTATTTTTAGTTTTCATTTCATATACGATTTTTTTCTTTTTGCTTCTGTTTAATCTCCCAGGGCAGCAGTGAAGTCTTTCTGGGGAGCAAAAGCCTCAGCAACTGGGATGCCTTCTGAGAGGACTTCATTGAAACGCAAAGATTCGGCTTCTCTGGACCGATCACCGGCAGAAACAACTGGACATGAAGACGATGCTTTAAGTGAATGGAATGAATGATGTATATAACAAAGCAAAGGAAAGGAGGGCATGCCAGATTCATTATTATAAAAATAAAATATATAGTGACCTACTTTAACAATATTGCGGGTGATTTACCAGCCTGAAGGTGACCCAGAACGAGAAGGGCTGTTTGGATCGGTGCATCTTTGCGGTGGGCTTTTCCAAAACTCTTCTGAGTTTATTCTCAAAGTCTCACAAGTCAGGCAATCACTTGGTAACATCTATGTAGAAGTGCAAACACACACAGTCTTCCAAACACATTTTTGGTCACTCTGATCACTTCTGAGGTGATTTGCCTATTCTGTCCCCCCAAAAAGAGAAATATAATGTAGAAGAAGGCTTGCACGGTAGACTTTCTCCGTGCCAGGGACACCGGATCGAGCTTGCCAAACCCAACCGTACGTCAGAATCTCTGCGGCCACAACACGTAAAGCGTCACTTACAGCACATGGAATAATAACAATAACAGCAAGATGCAGTGACTGCCGTGTGCCAAGCTTTTTCTCAAAGCCCTTTACGCATCAGGTGACTTAATCATGATTGCGTATGGGAAGTACGTGAAGAAGAGCCAGGGAGGAGCTGGAGGTGGCTGAGTAAGTGCCATGACTTTAACGCAGCCCGTATTTCTCACCAAAACAGTGAACGAAGGACTTTTAAATAACCCCTAAGTGCAATGCCTGCACTGTGTTTGGTATGTAGGAGATAACATTTTAAAAGCCAGGTACTACTTCTGAACCTCATCACTGCCTTTTCATCCTGCATCGTTACGTGATACAGTTACCCACAACTCTCAGACAAGATAGCAAGGCATTAGATAATTTGATTAGGTAGACTTTACCAGAAATTAATTTCCAAAGGTTAGGAAAGTCGTGCGAAATGCACTTAATTTTTTAAATGAATTCCATGCCAACTTCATTGCCATCATGTGATTTATCTGATGATAGCATGGCACGGACGCTCATCTGCGAAGACGACCTTGTAAATGGGCATCTACACCTCCCTCTCCTAACCTAGAAATTGTCTGTGTTGTGGGGTTATCTATGCTTTCTGTCATATAGCGTGTGTATTTGAGAGAAGCAACGAAAAGTTAGCTGGAGAAAGATTTCACTGGTTGTGGGAATTTACTAGAGACTGTAAGTGAGTGAAAAGAAATTGTTTCCACAAAATATTCTAATTTTGATATTCCTTAGTACCATCCCCTCCCACCCCCACCCAGGTAAGTGTGAAAACAAAATGAGCCTCCCATCTTTTATTCCTGACTGAGTGTGGTCATGCAGCTTTACCATAGGTGGTAAACGGTCCTGTATAGTAATTATGATCAATTTTTATTTTTAAACCCATGAATAGCAGTGATTGCAAACTGTATTTCAATGACCAGTAAACATTTAGTCAGGTCAATAGGTTTTGTTGTCGGTGATGTTCGGTGAATATTTCTGTCTGCCTACCTTCCAGGCACATGGTAGGGCAGCACCTCCTCAGCCCTTGTGCTTGGGTGGGGCGGTGTCTCGCCAGTGAGTTGTGAGCCAACATATCAAGTGTGACTTTCAAGCTAGAACATCCCACCATGAAAACCTCAGAGCTCACTGCTTGTACACACAGACGCAGGGAAAATCCCCAAGACTGAAAATCTACTTTCGTAAACAGAGGGCAGGGAGAGACCGAAGAAAGGCTGGCCACCCCAGTCTCGTAACAGAGTGGGTCAAGGGAAGCTTACGGGACACGCGAGGCGCGTCTTGGGAACCTGCAGGACAACGTGGGTCCCGGGGCCACCTTCCAGGTGCCAAAGAGCTGCATTGGGTGAGGATGGGGATGCTGGCAGGTACTTGGGGTGCAGGCTGCCAGGTGCAGGAGTCACTTCTCATGCCCGACCAGGTTAGAACGGCAAACCTGTTCCAGGAGCCGGCACACAGCAGGAGGCAGGGAAGGGTGCTGATTTACGCCAGAAAACCGTCAGCTACGTCCGGGCGGTCTCTCGGGGGGATGTGTGGAAAGCCACCTGCGTATGGCCTGAGTCCCGCTCGGGGGACGGACAGCGGCCGCGCGATGGGACAGTCTCTCCTCCACATGCACCTTCCCTGCTGCAGCAGCCACAAGCGCTTAGATCCCCACGCGAGGACTCCATGGCACAGGGTCTCCGGTCAGCCAGCGGTGAGCGCGGAGCAGGAAAGAGAAATCAACTTTGCTAACTTAGAGGTGGTTCGATACAGCAGCCTCCCGAGGGCTATTCCGAATGACACGCACATGTTTTCCAAAGGAGAAGTTTTCACAGTCAAGCAAGCCGGAGACTTCTTTAGTGCATGACTGCCCTTCGATGTGCCAAGCGCGTTGTTACTCTCCAAGAAGATATCACAGGAGAAGTATTTCCAAAACTTCCTGGTGGCCCGCGGGGCAAAATGAAAGCAGGCATGAATGTTAATACTACATCAACCTGGAACTACATTTTGAGCAGAACCGTCTGACAGGTCTGTCTGCAAGGAGCCAGGTCTCAGTGAGTTAGACTTCCATGATGTGTGGCAGACTGCAGATCAGCAGTGCACCTTGGCAATAGTAGGACTTTTCCCCTCAGATCCGCGGGTGCTACCGAGATCTTCTACTGGTTCAGACGCACCTTGATGGCGTTTGTTAGAGTCATCCTACTCCCAAGACCAGGGGCTCTTCTCTCCTAAGGACTATGACCACATTGCACGTGTTAAAATAATTGATACCCTTATCTTGAAGTAGATTATAATATGCTCCAGGCTTTCATGAAGTCAGGTCTCATGAAGACCCTCTGTCATTGGCCACTTACAGTCTGTGCGTTGGGGGGATCTCTCCCTGCCGTAGTCCATAAGGTCTCCACCGTACACCAGTTAAGATTAATGGGGCCAGTCATTTCCCCTCTCCAAGGAAACTAGGCCAGAGGCATTTTCCAATTCCCATCTAATCCTATATTCCAGGCATCTGTTACTTTTTCTGGTCACCAACATATCCAAAGGGAAAATCCTGGAGTTTGCACCTGTATCTCCAAGGCAAGTAAAGCCAAGCAATTATGACCCAGAAGAGGCTTCCCTTTTGGACCTCAAGGCACTGGTCTCTGCATATGTGGCAGCAGGATTCGGTGAAGTGTTCAAATAATGCCTCACCAGGAGAATCTTTCATTCATCCTGTCATTTAAGTAGCATTCATTAAGCTATTCCGGTACTAGGCACCAGGAATACAGTTTGAGCAAAAAAAAGGGAAGATCCCTCTTCTTTTGTAGTTTGTCCTTTTCCCAAGAATCAGACATTACAGTGAATGACAGCTGGGATGACTACACTGCAGGAAACCTGCAAGTTTCGGGGAAGCTGTAGCAGGGGGAATGACAAAGGTGGTTTAAGCCGGAATAACAATTACCTGGTTAATGGGGAGGCGGGCCCAGGAGGAAGGGCAGGTGTGACGTCTCTGAGTCAGGAAGGGGTGTGGCGTCTCCTGAGAGAGCACTGGCGAAGCTGGAGTGCAGAGAGAGGGGGAAAGAGTTGCGGGAAAGGGGGCTGGGGATGCGTGCAGGAGCAGGTGGTGCGCGTGTGTGTGCATGTGAAACAATATAGCTAAACGGCCTGAGAGTCCGTATCAAGGGAGTCAGTGTGGAAATTAGCAGTCCTGATTTACCATATTTGCCCACACCTTCCTGGAATTCCCTTGTTACTGACCTTTTGACAAATAACGACTGCCCATCCTTACCTCGCTAGAGTAATTTATGCTTTAGTCTGGGTTCTTTTGAGTTTTATTGAAATGCAAGATTGCATCCATTAGATCGTCATTCTCTTCCATTATAGTTCCAGCTGAGCGCTGGACGCAGGGGGCTAAGAGCCCCAACAACGGCTGGGGCCGGTGGGCACGCCGCTGGACCAGCAGCAAACGATGGGGCGGTTGACAGACACCGGCAGCTGTAGTTCTCCGTAGTCTTGGACATGACATGGGATGAAACACACAGCTTTCCTCTTCCTGTTGAAACACATCTCAACTTCCTTAATGTATACACAATATTTGAACTCAGAATGGTTTTCTTCTCAGAGTGGTTTTAATACAGTCTTTATGTTTTCCGTTTCTGTCTTCTTGGTCTCTTTCAAATTGATGTGATTATTTCTATTTCGGTTTCACTTTAACTATATTTTAAATCGCTTCTCCAGTCGCTTTTTTTATATTCTGGAGGGCAGTCCTTTTGGAATTCATAACCATCACCGTTGTGGTCCACCATCTGTCTCAAAAGACACAGAACCCATTCACATGGTTATTTAGGGTTTGAGGTTTCTGCGATTTTGTTATCTGTGATCAAGTCATTTGCATGATGAAAAACAGTTTGTCTTTGATAATTTTCCGATTCTTGTTGAAAATGAAGCTTGCATGTTGAATATCAAGTCTTTCCACTCCCTACCATTTAAAGGAAATAAAATGCAAACAAAGCAACACCACTTTCTTTGATGTTCAACTTCTACATTTTGTGAAAATATTAAGTGCTTTTAAATAAATGATTCATATTCAAGTCTTTTGTTAAGAAGAACACTTAGGAATAAACAACAGTCAATTAAATCATGCTCTTAAAGGCATACATGATAGTTTATTATTTTTGTATCTCTGTGTTTATAAATATAGATCTCATTTGAAATTAATCCTCTAGGCACTGGAGTGACTTTTTTTTTCAACCCAAAATAAATCTTTGCTGAGCAAAACTTGTGTGAGCAGCAAAGGCACCAAGGCAAACTGTCGGGTTGGTTTTCTTTGTTACATGTGTGACGGCGGTAAGATATGTCCTTGGGAAAAGTCCCCATAGCTGCGGAAGAGTTACACTGAGCTGCCTGTGACACCCACTGAATTTCTCTTTCACTCGGGTGCATTTTTTCGGTGTGCATTTTTTTGTTGAGGACGATAGAAACATCACAGCTTTGCTTTCTGTACATCCATCTCCTCCTATTTTTAGACAGGTGTGATTTTCTTCCAGGCATCATTGAGACAAAACTCCAGTGGCTTTTGGACAGCGTGGCTGGGTTTAAGCCCTCTCATCAAAGAGGCATGGTCAGGTGTGTATTCTTTATGTGGTACCCCAATGTGACACCGGTGAGGACTTTACGAGGAACAGAAATCGTCCGACAGTAATGAAGTCATGATCTTCCAGCACAAACAATATAAGGCCCTCGAGGTAACTGGGACAAGAAAGAGTACAGTATAAGAATACTCTTTTGGGTCCTCTAGGGGAAAACAGCACACGGCGTGGAGTTGTTGAAGCAAGCGAGCTCCCTGAAGGAAGTGGCCACGCTGGGGTTCTTTGCAGCAGGAACAGGGGCTGTGTTGACGTTCACAGGTTGGGAGGTCTGTGGGGGCGGGTGATGGCGGCGTAGGGTGCTGGCCTGGAGTCACGAAGGCCGGAACCTGGAATCTGGAGATGCCAGAGGAGACGGCAGGGCCAGAGGAAGGCGTGGGGGTGGGATGGGGCCGGCAGGCTGCGGGAAGGATGAGGAAGAATTGTAAGCAGGTGCACAGGCATGAGGAGGCTGGGAGGAGGAGAGAAGCCAAAGTGGAGTGGGAGAAACATAGTCTGAGCAGCAGGAAAGGACAATGGACTTGGCAGTAACATTTGGCAAAGATTAAGGCAGGGAACCGATGAGAAACGGGCCAATGGAAAGGAGTTTGAGTAAATCAAGGCAGGGTGTGATGGGTGTTTTGGCAGCAGAGGGAAATAAAAAAGAACAGATTTTAGGGGGGAAGAAAGAGAGTTTAAGTCAAGCTAGATAAAGAGAACATAAACCCAGGAGCTACGTTTCATCTTTTTTTTTTATAGTTACCTTCCTTCTCACCTGTTCCCCTGTCAGTTAGCTCCTATTTTGTCCCAGATTGTCCCTTACCCTTCACTCCATGACATTCCTTTCCTCTGTTCCATCCACCTCTCCGTCATCCCTTTTCTCAGGGCTTCAGTCTCTCTTCCAGACGCCTCTCATTATGCGTGTCCAACATGAACAGACCCCCAGAGTTTTAATTTTGCATTTCTCCTCCTGCGTGCTTCCTCATGGATGCACCGCTATCATCTCAGAGTGTTTAATACTGAAGCTTTCTTTATGTGCATGCTTTTAAAAAGTCTCACCCAGGTTCACCTTCCCTTAGCCCTCCTAGCGGGTTCTCTGTGAGCGGCCTCTGCCCAGTCAATGCCTTTCGACAGGATTTTCATTAAAACGCCGCTCCCACCTCCTGTGTGAAGGATCGGACTTTACTTAGCTCTTATTCTGGTGAGGCCACAACTTGGCCCAAACCCAAACTGAAGTTTGTTATCCCTCATGTATGTGTCTAACTGTAGTTTCAACAAAATCAGCCCCTCAGCTCTCCTCAGGCACGTCATGTACACCATCCGCATCTTTTTTATTTTTCTTCAGGTGAAGATACTCAGTTTTTCCCCTGTCCCCATTCCTCACCTTCACTTTCCAGTAATCTAAATCTTAGCCGCCCCTTCAAGCCATTTCATTATGCAGCTTCTCTGTTACTACTCTGTAGGTTAACCCATGATGATAAAGAGCCCAAAGCATCTAACAATGAAAATCAGGTACTTATTTTCCTTCCTTATGTCATAGTCTAGAGGTAGGCAGGCAGTCAGGGATGGCTAGGACGTTCTTGTCTGTGGGATGATTCAGAGATCTTCCATGCTTTTGCCCTGTGCAGTCACATGGTGAGGGCTTGGGAAAGCCAACGGGCATAGGTCCGCATTGCAGGCCACAGGAAAGGCAAGAGGAAGTTGAGGATAAAGCGGCTTCCCCTGCAGGCTACGAGTTGAAGGTTGTACCTGCCATTTAACACTCACGTCCCCTTGGGCAGTGCGGCTGCACCCAGCTGCAGGGGAGGTTGGGTGGGAAACGGCGTCTCTGTTTGGGGGCCTGATCCCAGCTAAAATTCCGAATGCTACGATTTAAAGGAAGAAGGGGAAATTCCAGGAGCTGGGAGGTGCAGAGAGTGTTGGGAGAAGGGAGGAGGGATCAGCACCCTGTGCTGCACCCACCGGACACTGGATGGGTGTCTGCTGCCTCTTCTGTACTGATACATTGGCAGTGATTTACGCTGCTCTAGTTCTTCTTTCACATTTTTTCTCACCTGTCTACCTAAAATATAAACTCCTTGAGAACTCCAACGGCATGATAAAATCTTTATGTCTTCTGTCTCCAGAGCAATACCTGGTACATAATGGGTAAAGGGTGTCTGTCTGAGAGAAGTCCAGGCATTGTTAATATAATGAGAATTATTTGTGTGGCATCAATGTAACCGGCAGCCAAGGAGAGAGGACTGGAATGTGCATGTGTGAACAATGATGACCTCACTGTACTAGTCAGTGGGGGTGGTCGACACCACTGAGTGAGCGTACGTGCTGTGTGGCTGTTGCATTCAGAGGGACTGAGTGAATGGAGCAACACATCTGCATCAAATTTTGCATTAAGCTTGAACATTCTTTCCCAGAAAATATTTGGATGGTTCAGAAGGCCGCAGCTATGGGCAACTGGTGACTGGCAGCTTCATCATGACAACACACCCACTCACGCATCATGTCTTGTGCAGTTTTTCTGTGAAACGTCAAATCACCCCGGTGACTCAGCGCCTCTACAGCCCAGATTTGGTGCCCTGAAACTTCTGACTTTTCCCCAAACAAAAATCATCTTTGAAGGGAAGAGATTTCAGAGAGTCGATGAGATTCAGGGAACTATGACAGGGCAGCGGATGACAATTGGAAGAACCGTGTGAGGTCCCAAGGTGCCTACTTTGAAGGGGACTGAGGCATCATTATCCTGTGTACAATGTTTCTTGTACCTTGTATCTTCTGCAATAAATGTCTGTATTTTTCATATTACAGGGCTGGATACCTTCTGGACAGACCTCATACAGAAATGATCACTCTTGCAAATTATGGTGATGACGCTGCCTTTTGGAACTGAATGTGATTAAAATTTGTGGCACAGACTGAGAGAGAAGAATCTGTTCTGAATGGCACATTAAGACTTTTTGGTGGAAAGAGTGTTAAAAAGTCTGAGCGGACCAAAGAGTGGCTATGTCGTTCTCTCTAGAGGTGAATACTCTCATATAATGAGGCTTAAAATGGGAAGTGGTGGGACTCACTATGCTGCATGTGTTTCTCAATTTCCCTGCACTAACAAGGAAAGTTTTCTTACAGGCTCAGCGAGTACACGCGTAATGCTTTCTTGCGGCAGCCGTGTCCAAGCCAAGGACCACCTTGGGCGATCTGTTCAATGGCTGACTTCACAGAATAAAAGTAGCTCCTATTTTTCTTTGTATCCATCCAGCGGCAGCACCAAGGCGAAGACTGGGGCGGGAGGGGCCCGGGAGACTTTGGGACCCTGGTAAACTGCACCAGCGTCACCAATTCTTTAATACGAATAACAGAAGATTCCCCGGTGTTATACAAATGTAGCACTCCTTCACCACTCCCTCGTGCTAGAATTATGCTCCTCACTCCTGCTTTTAACTCCAGAGCTATCGTGGCCAGGTAACTCAGGTATCAGAGCCTTCCTGGATGCAGTGGGTGGGAAGATAACAGGGAAAGAGAATGAACGAATTGTACGGCATGTATGTAGTCCACCTGTCACAGTTTTACCTGAAAGTGCTTCAGCATAGTTTGGCTAATCTTTCTTATGTCCTGTGAGATGTCATTAAGTGTCATCAACAGATCTGCAGAGTTGATGTCCAGGATGATGAATTCGTTGGGTTGTTATGACCTCTGGGCAAGATCACTATCTGCTTCCTTTTATTTTATTACTTTATTTTTGTAAAGGTTTTCTTTATTTATTTTTAGAGAGAAGGGAAGGGAGGAAGAAAGAGAGGGAGAGAAACATCAATGTAGGGTTGCTTCTTGTGTGCTCCCTACTGGGGACCTGGCCTGCACCCCAGGCCTGTGCCTCAACTGGAAATCCAACCAACGATCACTTGCCTCACAGGCCAGCACTCAATCCACTGAGCCACACTGGTCAGGGCTCTCTGTTTCCCTTTAAATACGAGGAAACCAAAACTTAGAAGAGGTTGAAGAACCTACCCAATATTATGTAACTGTTAAATAATAGATTTTAACACTGTTTTTTTTTTTTTAATCTCATGTGTAGCTCCCTTCGGAAACACCATCAGTTTCTGAGAGTGCTACATTGAGGATGGTAATAAGATAAACAAAAATTCTGAACAGAACGAGGAGAGATGTTTTCAGAAAGGAAGACAGAATGTAATAGGTAAGCCCATGTCACCTAATGAGATCATACAGCCAGCTGTGCTTTTCGTTTAGAAATTGAGTGAGACCGAAGACAAGCTGCACTGCGGCGCTTTCATGCACGTGGGTTACAGACACCCGATTACTTCCGATGGCTGAAGGGTTGCAGCTCCAGATGCGACGCTGCTATTGACAAATTTCAGGCCAATGTATGACTTTATCAGCAATCTGAAATCTAAAATGAGCAGCGCAAGATGGTCTGGGGGCAGGGCAAGGGTTGGAGGGTTTCAGACAAAAGAAAGAAGGGGCTGCACGTGAGTAGTCAGGGTTCATCACCCTGTTGGTAAGCGGTGAGGTCGGGATGGGGAGCCCTACAGAGAAAGCCTAGGAGGCGTGTGAAAGAAGCCATGCCCACACAAGGAAGCGACCCCTCTACAAAGGAGACGGAACCTAAGAGCACGGGAAAATAACTTACTCAGGTGACCAAGAAACCATCTACACCATCAGTAAACACGGCCACGTTGGATGAAATTGGCAAAACCTAGCCTTGAGCTCATGTCACACAAAAGTAAAAGGAACATGACATCATTGCTTAATAATTTAAAGGCCTCTAGCAAGATGGGGAGGTCAGCGGAGTCTGGGTGACAAAAGAAGTCTTCGAGGTGACAATCTGAAACAAGGAACCGTGGCGTCACGCAATGCTAATCTCACCAAAGAGACACAACCGGACAGAGTTCTTCCTCTGCTGTGTCAGCAGGAGCACACAGAGCCTTCCCCTGGGCGCTCAGGGACACGCAAAAGTAGGCTTCGGTTTATTAATTTATTGATAAATTCATGTATTGATACATTTCCATAATAATGTCAGAAACCTAACATCAGTCTGGTCCAAAACTCTCCCACAAAGATTCCTCTTTCAGGAGATATTCCCTCAGAATGTTGAAAGAAATACAAGCATTACAATTTTGCAGGGCAAGTTTAATAGGAACAACTTTTTGTTTTTGTTTTAACAGTGGGGACCATAACATTTATGATAATGTCAGTTGCCTACGTCCCATCTTACATGGTGCTGTACCTGGGACTGGACCCTCCGTATTTTTTGAAAATATAGGGGTACAAACCTGAAACTTCTTTTAAAGAGGGAGATATGAGGTCGACTTTAAGAGAAAATTGCCCTTGTTTGTATTAGGAGAACATCTATTTTGGCTTTGTGGTTCAGCAAAGAAGAAGCAAAAAGAAAAAATTTTTTAAGCGATAAAAATTGGGAAGGATGAGTTCCGCAGCCCAGGCACGTAGAGAAGGGTCGTGCTCCGGTAGAAACTGCTGGGAGTCTGGGAGTAAGAGGCAACCTGGGGGTGGAGGGCTCGGCCGGGGTGAGGAAGGGAGGTCAGGAGGGCACTGGCACTGGAGAAGAAAGGAGCCGAGGAAAAACCAGGAAGGGACCACAGGGGAGTGACCCCGAGACCTTCGGCATAGTGTAGCTTTACACCAATTTTTAAGTTTTCTATACTTTACTTCCTTTTTGTGACTCCGGAACCAGCATTACCATTTGGGTAAACGCGATTGTCCGGACTTACCTGCGCTTTGCAGAAGTGAAGGGTGGATGTGGGGCCGCACTTGGGAGAGTCGGGAAAGGAAGAGGACAGTGGGGTGAGGAGACACTGGCCTCGGGGGGGGGTCGGGGGGAGTAGGGTACAGCGGGGAAGGTCCGTGGGACTTGCGAGCATTTCTGTGGGCTCCAGAAATAGTGAGGGAAGCCGCGTCTGGGGCCAGACTCCTGTGGTCAGGTGAATTAGGAGCTAGAGACGTCACTATCTAGGCCTTAAAAAGAAGGGCTGCCGTTGAAACAGAGAGATAAGAGACAGCTGAATTAAAATGTTGACGGAAGTTGCCAAAAACATTTCCCCTTCGTAAGAATTTTACACATATTAGTCCAATCATCAATTAAATAAATGTGAATAATTCTTTGAGCTTATCTTTTACTATCTATAATTACATTTACCTCCCTGGTTTGGGGGGGAGGTAGGAGAGATCCAAGCATAGAGCACCCATGTTGAGCCAGTAGAGAAATGATCCCCAAAAGCGTGCCTTTCGAGCCCCCATTTCAGACACAGTATATACGGCAGCTGTTGTTATTACCACTACAATTTTCGTAACTGCTGCGGTACAACCTGCACGCTCACGCAAACAGAACAGTGGGAATCTAAGGCAAGGAAGTCTTGGAACTGCGTTCACCCACTAGAGCACTTTGTAAGTATCAATTTTATTTGCGTGATGAAAGTCCCGAAGGAAGGCCGGATTTCCCAGCACCTACTTAGACGTTTACATTCGCCATGCAATCTTCGACGGCGGACACGACACGCGTGTGAGCGGCCAGCAGCCCGCGACCCTGGCGCACGCCCCTTGGCTGTCGTTTCCTCCTGCTGAGCGGAAACGGTTTCACGGAAGAGAATTTTCAGACAAAAACATGAACGTTCTTCAAACCACAAAAATGACCAGCCGTCCACTTCGTCTGTCAAATAAGAGGGATCGATGATTCTTTACCAATCATGTCTTTAGCTTTCTGTCTTGTTCTCACTTTTTAGATAAGAATTGTTAGGGTGCCCAGTCACCAAACTGCTGCTGTGATTTGACAGTATTCAATACAAGAACAGCCCCACTTCCTTAAAACATCCCCCAATTCTGGAATATTCTTTATTTCTTTTGGAAATGAGTAGACACCGATCCGCTATTTCTGACACTGATTGTTACTGATGAGAAGTCTCCGACGTCAACTTATTTTTGCCTCTTCAGAAACATTTTTGCCCTGGTGGGTAAATTTAAAATTATTTATTTTCCTTCTTGAATATCAATAATCTCATCAGGATACAGCTTGGTATTAATTATCCTGTCGTCTTTTTGGGGTTGAGGTTATTCCTTCAATTTGTGGGTTCGATTTTATCCCTTATTCAGAAGAGTTTTCTTCTATTGTATTAGTGAATGCTTTTCTCTATTCTGTATGCTCTGCTTTATTCTTCGAAGATTCCATGCACCTGCATGTCAGAGCTTCTTAGTGGGTTCTTATACCTGCCAACCTCTGCCAAACCACGTTACCTCCTTTTCCTGTAGCCGCCCCCAGCTACCCAACCTGTAACCAAATCTTGCTCTTCCAACGACCGCATCCTTAGATGGGCCTTTCTGCGGTGGCCCTTATTTTCAGCTCTGCATTTTGCCAGAAGTCTGAGGAAGTACGTGTTATTTCTCAATGTCCTTATTTGCTTTGACCCCAATTTTATAATTTTTGACAGATATTTATACTATGGGATGATGCGGACACTGGCTAGCAGTGTCCATGTCATTATGGATGAAATAAAACAGTCGCATGGACTACTGAGTCCGGTGGAGGAAAAAGGACGACAGCGTGGCTTTTCTCTCAAGGGGAGCAAAAGCCGTGGCCTCGGCCATGACAGGCCTTTATTTTATTTCTGGTCACATACATGATGGTCCTCATTTACTACCACAGGTTGCTCTAGGTGGTTACCTTTTACAGAAATCAAAGGAGCCAGTGCCCCTAATCACGTCACAGAAGAAGGATATTAGCAAATGAAAAGAGAAAAGTGGTTGGACCGGTTACACGGGTCCCTGCAAGGTTTAGCATGGATTTTAGGAAGTTACAGTAAGCACTCGCTGTCTCAATCCAGGGTGAGGGAGTTTTAGCAAAAGCAAGTCTCACAGCGGTCCAGGCACAGTGCAAACCTGGTTCCCCACGAGAGAACCTATCCGTGGGCGTGGGTCCTGTGCATCTCCGAGTGGGAGCTGGGCCCAAGCCACACAGAAGGGTCTGCCACAATGGGATATGGGGGTTTTGCCTTCTCTTTCTTATTATCTTTTTGTTATTTCAGTTAAGTTTTAGAAGAAAGAACTTCCGTCTTTAGCTAAAAGGATCAGTTGTTTGTAATAGCTGTTACATAGCTCGGGCACAGTGATGACTGGGTGGCCGCCTTCAAGGCCTGACAGGTTCGTAGTATTAGAGCAGATGGAAGAATATTCACGGAGCCGTTGGGATGTCCGGCATGCCTTCATTCACGGGTGGGTGAGCCACGCACACTGCAAGCTGCGTGTCTATCTGCACGTCTCATGTCGTGGCCCTGGCTCCCGGGCGTGGCCCCCAGCGTGGCACCTGTCCCTTTGCGAGTCTCCCGTCATCCTCACCCCCACCAGGGAGTCCCTCCCTGTTTAAGTACCAGAGGGGAACAAAGCCAGAAAACTGCCAGAACGTTACATAACGGACACACTTCTGTGCATGCGAGCCCCTTCACGTTACGGGGACAGTTTATCGGACCCAGTCCCAAGGCTATGAGAACACCCCTTATCAGGCCAAAGCTGTGGGAACACTGCTCCCTCAGCTACCCAGACACCTGGGTGAGGGAGCCCGGCTGCCTCCACTTACCCTACAATGACGTGGCTGGAAATGAACGTTTTCTCCTTGACCTTTGTTTCATGCCCTTACTTTGTATAGAAGTCATGTGACTGGAAGATGGCCTCGGTGTGAAGGCAAGGCACACTCCTGAGTGTGAGAGGTTGGTTCAAGGTGAGGCATGTGAAAGCGAGATGGGAGGCAAAGTTTGCAAAGCTTCTGCGGGGCGTTTTCTCCATCTCAAGAATGAACGCGGGAGAGACGGCCCTTTTCCCTCTGTTATCATCCTGCAGGCATGAGAGCCCCAGAAATGTGCAGCCGCCGTAGTTTCATCTGAAGGATGAGGCTCACACAGGGTATCTTCAGAGACACGGAAACCTAAGGGCGAAGCAAGTGGATCCACTAAATTATGCTGCCTCTCAAGTTGCCCTGCCTTTGGACGTCTGTATTTTAGCTCATGCCAACATATTTCGTGATTGGTTAACCATGTTGAGTTTTCTGGTGCTTTCAGATTAAAATTATCCTAGCTAAAAAAAAAAAATATTATTATAGGTTCTTGTTCTACCTCCGTTGGGCCTGTGTTGCGGGACGGGTGTTTTACCTGAGTTCAAGTTCACCTAGAAATATGCCAAAGCAGTTCGGGGAACTCCAGTGGCAAAAGATGCTGTGCTCACCTGTCCCTGTGGCCAGAAAGTGCCCACACAGCAGAGAGTCTGCACTTGGTCTGGAGGGTTCCTCGGAAGCCCTGGGCTGCAGCGCACACACCGAAATGTCCAGTGCAACTTTTAAATTTACCCTCATTGGAACAATTACAAGAAAAGTAATCCTACATCAGAGGCCTCATTGGCTATATCGCTGTGATTTTTAGTCATAGCTGTGATTTTCTGCCTGAGGAAAGTAATACTTTCAGAGGCCAGGCCTTCACATTAAAGTACCAAACGACTTACTGAATGAATGTACTGGGTCGGGCAGAAGTAATACTCACTTGAGTGTGGCTACTAGGGTAGTAATGGGTGTCATAATTTATAGTTTTAATTTGAACATTTCACCAAAAAATGTCACATGGTGCGCTTGAGTATGATATCGTTATGTTGCAGAATTACATTCTCATGGTTTTGTAATAAAAGATTTTGTCATAAAAAAGGGGCTGCGTTTGTGCCAGACCCTGCGTATATTTTTTGTTCTTCTGGAAGCGTTTGGTGGAAGTGAGGGTGTTTAATAGAGCTGTTTGGGAACTGTAGAATGATTGAAGAGTTATAGAACGAACCACATGTGGCTAGAACAGAGTCTTTATTCCAGTTCATTTCTTTCCGTTACAACAGATCTTATGGGGATAGTTTTGCTTAAAGTAAAATAATTTGATCTTAAATAAAGTTGATTTTTCCATAATGAAAAAGAAAGGCTCTCTCTTGTAATTCCATCCCTAAATGTTTTTATCCACTGTGTATATTTCTATATTGAATTATTAATTCTTCTGTTCAATAGCCATCTATTAAGCACTATTTGCTTGTCATGTTGCCAGGCACTAGGGGGTCAAAAGAAAGTGGGACAAGAGACATAAGGATGACTAAGGAGATTCTCAGTCTGTGAGGGCTCCCAGTCTCTGAAGAAGCAGGAAAAAAGAAGCGATTCTTCTGAAGGCAGTTAAGATCAATGACCTAGTTAAACACCCAAAGGTGAAAATGGTAACCAATTTACTAGCAACTAATTTACTTAAAATGTTAATACTTTACTGTATTCACTCTCCCAAGGATATCCTGTTTTGTTTTGTTTTGCCTTATAAATAGAACTTTTGGGATAGCAGGTTTAATTCTCAGCAGTGGTAGATAATGAAGAAGAACTTTAAAGAACAATTCTCAAGTAATATGATTCAGGGAGCCACTGCCTCTGTCCGGTTATACTAAAGCCTAAGCAAATACATTTGTGCTTATTTATAGAAAATGGATATTTCCGTTTTGTGAGTTTGAATCACTCTTTACAATGACAGACATTTTCAGCTAAACTGAATTTTCCTGTTGTCAAGTTTTTCTCAACCCTTCCTTAAATGAATTCGAAGATTACATTCCTCTCTTCAGGTTATTAAAGTGCTAACCACTTAATCAAGGCGGCAATGTTGTATTCAAATACCAGGCACCCAAGGTGTTAATTCTGCTTCAAAATGTGCCTGACTTGTATTTGAGAAGGAGCTCAGAATATCCGGTTCTCATTTAAGCATGTGGTTTGATACTCTCTTCGTCGGCTTAGAATGTATCTGCAGACTCTGTTCTCATGAATGCAGGTGACTGTTAAGATGGAATTCACAGGGCAAGGATGATTAGCTGTCTAGCTTTGGAATTATTCTTATCTTAGAAACTAGCACAGTTTTCCCTCCCATGATTAACAACGGACATTACGCAATACTGTTCTGGAGAGGAAGTAGTGCATCTCTTGGTAACATCTTACAATGGTAATCGACATTCAGGGCAATCGATTCACCGACACGTGATTTGTGGGATTTTTACCCTGGAGAAGCCGTTAAAGCCGTCGCTCACAAGTCATAATGCCAAGTTGGTACATGTGTTTGTTGGTTTGTTGGAAGATGAGGATGGTACGCTATTGCAGAAATGTCGATGAAAACCTACGAAAGGAATGTAGAATTAAAGCTCAGGATAGCCCAAGCACGTCCTCCTGAACGGCCGAATTTGCCTTTATTTGAGGCTGAGCCTGTGGTTCATGCAAACTTGCAGACTCCACGCCAAAGGCAGGACACCCAGGACCTGCATCTGGGTGCCATACTGCCTCACCTTGTGCTCCTGGTGTCCTGTCGTTCCCACACTACCAGGTTTGGGGTGCTCCGAGGGACACACAGCTGACTCTCAGAACTCCATGCCTCTGTTCCAGAAAATCCCCATTCTCTTATTTCTACCTGGCTAAATAATGCTGGGCTGACCCCTATAAAGTGTTTATGATCTCAATAACGATGCAGAGTTCACACGTCAACTTTTGTCGTTAACCTCACCATATCGTTTTAAAGTTTCTTTCAGTCTCTGAAATTAGAAATACTTCCAAACTAAATTTTATTGCGTTGGCTAAAAAGTTCAGTTAGTTTTTTTCTGTATGACAGCTCTATCTGTAGCACCGAATCGTCTTAATTTCATTCAAAACAAATTGTTAGATTGTATTGTGACAGCTGTCCTATCAGCGTGCATTAAAAAAACGTATCAAAATTGGGGATTTTTGTGCAGCCATTTTAACATTGAAGGTGGAAGAAGATACACAACATTTTCAGCGTATTATGCTTTACTATGTCAAGAAAGGTAAAAACACAACTGAAATGAAGAAAAAAAAAAAGGCTTGTGCAGTGTGTGGAGAAGGCAATGTGACGGACTGAATGTGTCAAAAGTGGTTTGTGGAGTTTCTTGGCACTATTGACATTTTGGCCAAATCTGCTGTGGGGCTGTCTTATACATTACAAAATGTTCAGCAGCACCCCTGACCTCTACCCACCAGAAGCCGATAGCAGGAGACAGCTGACATACTCAAAATATCCAAATCCATAAAGTTATTGGTGAAAATGAAGTATGTGTCTTATTTTATGGGGAAAAAACTAAATGGACTTTTTGGCCAGCCCAATACATGTGGTTATTTTCCTAAATTAGCTTTCATGTTTACTTTGTATAAAACAAAATAGTAGTGTCTTAAAAATGTACCACCTACTTCACTGAATACCCAGACGACAACCTTCTCATTTCTTCCCTATTGAGGTCAGCCAAAGCAAGGAGCTTAAGGTGAGAGACTAGGTAAGGGAAACAAGTTCTAATTACATGAGAGGTAGATTGGACATCACCTTCCAGTTTGATATTTATTGCCAACTCTTTGTTGTCTACCCTGGTGTTTTGGGGTTTTTTGGGGGGGTTGAATTTGACATTTTAGCCCAACATGAGTGCAAATAGTAGCAATGAGGCATCTACATAGAAATGCTCAAAAATGTCACTGTGGCTTGGTCTGAAAAGCAAAATATAGATACAGGAGGAAGAAACACTAAATTTATATTTATTTTTGAGCCATGGTGCATTTCGGTGAAGTCTTTAGATGGAGTCTCAGGTTCGTCCTCTACTGGTCTACTTGGTTTTCTCTAAGACTATCTAGGAAGTATTATAATAGATTTTAATGATGAGAAGCTACTCCTGTTTAACGTATTGATGTCAATGGAGTTTGCTCTGGGTAGTAAATACAACTGGAATGTAAAAAGATGTGACAGGAAGAAGAGAAATAAACATCTAATCCTTGAGTATATACTTGTAGTGAGTCTCTGACAATACGACAGATGATTAGACAAGCTTGATTTCTTTCCTAACATTGAAAACATTCTCCTCCCAACCACCAGTGTGATCTCCTTTCTCGTATCAAGTTTCCCACCGGTATAGCATATAACTGATTATATTGTTAAATACAGCTATAAGTAAATGCCCAGGAAGACACTTTGATAGGCTCAAGATCGCTGTCCTCAACTTGTTATACTGAATGAGCATGACGAGTCATTTTTGCAAACACTCTAGTTTCATAAACACGAGATTCATTTACTATATATTCAGTTTTGACTGAGATCCTTTGGATCCTAAAACAATACTCTTGGCCCACACTGTGTCACTGACAGGATACATTCATGGCAAACTATGGCAGATGGAAGAATATCAGGAATTTGGGAAATAAGGACTATATATCTGATTTCACTTACTATTTAGAGTAGGTTTGAAATATTTTATTTGGTTAAAGTAATAACTCCTCAGTTCCCCTTTTTATAATCATCTGTGGTGGGCATTGAACTGGTAGTCCTCTGGGGTTGTTTAATCCCATGCAAAAATAAGGCATAGCTGGTCATGTGCGTATTTGACATGGAGTTGGAATGGAAAGAGGGAGTCAGATGGGTAGGAAGAGAGAACAAAACTTGCCCCCTATAGTGGGGATTCACAACTACTGGTTCCATACATTGCTCCTAATGATGTCTCATTAGTGAAAAACACGCATATAAAGTCATTGACTGAATGTAAGGACGGAGTCTACATATTCTGCAGAACATACAAATAAGTAAAAAGTATCTTCTCCAATTCTAGGATGTTCACCAATTAGTTTTCTTAGAAAATATCAGGAATATTTATTAAATGAATATATGGATTATAAGCTATATCCTTAGTTTTTAAATGTTAAAATGTGAAAAAAAAAGGTTTTTTTTAGAATCCAAAAATATATTACCAATTTAATGCCTGGCATAGCACTAAATGATGCAGGGATATAAGAAATATAAAACCTACTTGAGTAAATAACGCACAGTGAATCAATCAGAAAAGCAAAGACTCACCTAGATACTATGACAAAAAAAAAATCAGTCATCCAGGTTGCATCATGGAAACTCCGTGATTAATGAAGAAAATTAAAAGAATTTGAAGAGTGACTAGAGAAACAAGAGATAAGAGAAGATATTTACATTTGAAAAGGTCAATTAGGAAGAACAAACCCACTGAAGTATCTTCAATTTATCTGTCTACATATTTCTTGACTTTCACATTTGCAGCCCCGTTGACACAACTTCAGAGGAAACATCTCGCACTTATTTGGGGAGAAAGACTTAGTTCCTCGGAGTCACATGGCAAATCTAATAAGAGATCCTGTAAAATAACTTTGGTCTCCAAAATAAGATTTAAAGTAAGTATGTCGAATAATAGAAAAACCCTCACTATTCTCTTTCTCTCTTTATGAAAACGAATTAATTTTCAGGACTTTCCGATGGTTCCTAATACGTATACGTCTACATGTGTTCTCTTGGGATTAGGCCATTGGGGAAACCCGCACACGTCCTTGGGTTACTGTATCTGGGCTGCAGACTGAGGTATTTCTGCTTCCCTATAACCTACATTTTAAAGTCATAACTGCCAAACTATTCAGCATGTCGCCTGATGGTTCTGAAAATACACTTGGCATGGCAGCCAGGTGGCTGAGTGAGGCTGGGAGCAGTAATACTGCCAAATTACCTCTATTTAAACTTTAAAAAGAAGGCAGTGAAATTTCAGTGTTTAGTGCTAGAGGAACTTTCGAATTCCAGTTAAGTCCAATAGCATCAGATGACCTGTCAGAACCTCTGGAGGCGGGTCCGGGCTTTGGTCCACGTGGGGAGCAGCCCAGACGACTCCAAAGGGCGGCCAAGACAGAGACCCTTGATCTAGCTCTGTCGTCTTCCCTGCACATGAACTCCTGTTGTAACATCCAGGATAAATAGCCTCTCATTTGCTGCTGTTGTAGTATTTTTAATTAGCTTTATTAATGTGAAATTTCATATAATAAAAGGTACCAGTTATTAATATATTGTTTGATGAGTTTTGACAAATAAATGCAGTTATGGACCCATTGCCCAAACCATGAGACAGGCTATTTTTACAATCCCCCAAATTTCTCCAGCGCTCCTTTTGCAGTGAGTCTCCTACAGTCTCTCCTGGTTCCTAGAACTACTGCTCTGCTTTCCATAGGAATCCCCTGTGAAGCCACCTGAGCCAGAAGTTTTCTTTGTAGGAAGGTCATTAACTATGAATTCAAGTTATTTAAATAGCTACAGAGCTATTCAAGTTCAACAGATCTTTTTAAATGAACTGAAGTAGTTTTTGTCTTTCAAGGAATGTATTAATTTCATTTAAGATTTTTAATTTATGAACACAAGATGTTTTTATAATATTTCCTTACTGTTATTTTAGAGTGTGTGTGTGTAATCTTTAGTGAATGTTCTTTCAAAGGTTAGCGATTTTATTGAGCTCCTCAAAGGCCCATCTTTTGGTTTCACTGATTTTTTTTCTGTATAACTCTCAGTTTTTTATTTCATTGATAGCTTTTTCCCTTATCTTTATTATTTTCTTTCTTCAGTTTACTCTGGATTTAATTTGCTCTTTTTATTCTAATTTAGGAGGAAATTTATTTTATTTATTTTGGTCTTTTTTCCTTTCTAATGTAAACTTTTAGAGCTGTACATTTCTCTAAGCACTGTTTTAGCTGCATCCTATACATTTTGATGTTGCATTTTTTACATTTTCAGTTAGTCAAAAAGTATTTCTTAATTTCCCTTATGATTCCTTCTTTGACCTAAGGGTTATTCAGAAGTGCGTTCCATATATTTGGGTATTTTAATTTTTTACGATTGATTTCTAGTTTAATTACATTATGGTCAGAAATCATACCTATTGATCCACTATGACCACAATACTTTTAAGATTATTGAGACTTGCTTTATCCCCCAGAATATTCTATCTCAATGACTGTTCCATACATACTTGAAAAAATATGGATCCTTCTTTCGTTAGGTTGAAGAGAAATCCTCGTGAAAATGTTGGCAAATCAAATCCAGAAATATATAAAAAGAATAACATAGTACAAGAAGGTGAGGTTGATCCAAGGAAAACAAAGCTGGTTTAACATTTAAAAATCAATTGATAGGTCACATTGGGTGATAGTACTGGTAAGTCTCTATTTTCAAATGATTTTCTGTCTGTTCCATCAATTACTGAGAGGAGTGTTGAAACATTCAACCTTATTTGTATATTTTTCCATTTTTCTTTTCTGTTCTGTAAGTTTTGGCTCGTGTATTTGAAGCCCTGTTATTAGGTGCATACACAATTAAGATTATTATGTTCTCTTGATGAATTAACCTTCTATTATTATGAAATATCTTTATCTGTCATACTTCTTTGTCTGAACTATAATTTATATGGTATCAATATAGCCATTCCTACTTTCCTTTGATTAGTGTCCTCATTTTACGTCTTCTCTATCCTCTAAGGTTGATTTTTTTTTTCAGTTGATTTCTCATAGAAATTTATTTCTTTAGTTGTTACTTTAGGATTTACAATATATATCTTCAACGTATCATAATCTATTCAAATAATATTATGGCACTTCCCATGTAGTGTAAGAACCTATAACAGTATACTTTCATGTCCCCTCCTCATCCTTTATGCTTCTGTTGTCATATATTTTACTTCTAGATGTTATTATGTGTTGTTGCTCTTTTTTCACTTACAAATGCATTGCTACTGCTTTTTAAAAGCAATTGCTTATCTATTAAAGAGATATGCACATGGAAAAAGTCTCTTATATTTACCCACATAGTTACCATTCTTCTGTGTAGATCAATCCTGTATCATTTTCCTTCTGCCCAAAGAGCTTCTTTCGTAATCATAAATCTTTTGTAATGCACATTTGGCTCTAATAAATTATCTCAGATTTTGTCTAAAAAAGTCTTTAGTTTGCCTTCACTTTGGGGAGATATTTTCTGATATAAAGTACACATTTGACAGGTTTTTTCTTCAATACATCAAAGATGTTGCTCCATTATCTCCTAGTTTAATTAGCTCCTGACAAGACATCTGTTGTCTTTCTTAACTTTGTCCCTCTGTACGTAACATGTCTTTTCCATCTGCTTGCATTTCAGACTTTCTCTTTAGTACTGATGTTTGGCAATTCGATTATGATGTGACTTACTGCGGTTTTCCCTATATTTCTTTTGCTTCAGGTTTATTGCCATTCGATCTTTGGGTTTAATGTTTTCAAGATATTTGAAAAATCTTCAGCCATTATTGCCTAAAATATATTTTACCCACATACTACCCTTCTCCCCCTTTTTTTTGACTCTAATTACATTTATATTGGACTATTTGATACTATAAGCCATTCATTTAATCTATTTTTTCTCTGTGTGTTTTACATTGGATAGTTTCTTCTGGTATGTTCTTAGCTTCACTGATCTTGTTTTGGGAAGGGCCTGATCTACAGTGTTTATCTTATCAAGCACTTTTTTTAAAATGTCAGATACTGTATTGCCCATCTCTATAATTTACATTTGTTTTTTGTTTGTGTTTTACCCTCACCCAGGGATATGGTTATCATTGTTATTATTGTTACTGATTTCAGAGAGAGAAGAAGGGAGATGAGGGAGAGAGAGAGAAACATGATCGATCGCATCCTGCATGTGCCCGGGTTGGAGATCAAACCGCAACCTAGGTATGTACCCTGACTAGGGGTTGAACCAGCAAACTTCTTTTGTATAAGATGCTGCTCTAAACGATGGAGCCACCTAGCCAGTGCTGTTTTTGTTTGTTTTTTTTAATCTTCCACTTCACCAAATTCAATCTTCTCTGGTAAAACCTACAGAACACTCTAAGTCATGAGACTTATTAAAACCTATGGAACCTAGTCTAGATAAATATATACATTGGTTCATCAAATAGGTCTAAATATTAGAAAGTTTTATACTATTATGAGTCAGAGATGGATAAAACTCCCCTTTTTATAGCATTTTCTTACTTTTTTTTCAAAGATTGTATCGATTTATTTTTAGAGAGAGGGGAACGGAGGGAGAGAGAGAGGAAGAGACACATCGATGTGTGGCTACCTCATGCACGCCCCCTACTGAGGCCCTGGCCCACAACCCAGGCATGTGCCCTGACTGGGAATCGAACCCATGGCCCTTCTGTTCACAGGCTGGCGCTCAATCCACTGAGCCACACCAGCCAGGGCTAAAAACCCTTCAAAGTTTTGAAGATTATCAGCGTGGGTGATCAAAAGCTTTCTTGCCTCTAGGCTAAAAAAATATCCTCTCCTTATCGGTCCCTTTTTACAGATTCTTCATCTTCCTTTTCTAGGCACTCCTCTAAGTATTCTTTCAGATTAGTGGCTATCAATTGAAAGTGATGCCTCAGCATTGAACGCGAGGCTAGAGTCCATTCTGATTGTTTCCAGGCAGAGTAGGGTTCTTTTTCCATGTACCAGACTTCAGTTACATGTGAATGTAATTTGGGGTTACCTTGCTTTTTCTTCTTTCCTTCTTTCCTTTTGTTTCCCTTCATTTCCTTTTCTTTTGTGTCCTTTCCTTTCTTTTTTCCTTCCTTCCTTCCTTCCTTTTTTTTTTTTTGCAATCTTCTCATATCATGAATCAGACACTGCACTTAAACTAAAGCCCTTTACCCTTTTTTACACATGCAGTTATTTAGTAATTTCTCTTGTATCCTGTACTTGTGTTTTTGAAATTTAATTCCTATTAAATTTAATCTTCTTTAATGGGCCCTATCATTTCTGTTTCTGTCAGAACCAATTTGATCTCCAAGAAATTCAGCTAAGATTGTTTTCTGTTATTTGTGATCCCTCAGACATCAAATGCCCCTAACAACCCAGCAAACTGGCATGTTGTCTCAGTATCTGCTGATCTGTAAACTCCCTGAGATCAGAGACTGTGCGCTCGTCCCCAGTGCCTATGACTGGGTCAGACACATAGTATGTTGTTTGCTTATAAACCTTGCAATCTGAGTTGTTTGGGGCAGGGGAAAATATCCTATCATTCAGAGCAGTTAAATATATTTCTTCATATCTGTTTGCTTATCTTGGGCTGTCGTTTCCCCATATCGATGTTAATTTTGCCCTTTCCCATCTGATTGCCATTTCTTCTTGACAGAGAAAACAGAAGCAAAATAATATTTGAAACATTTTACTTTCTTTCTGTCATTCAGGATTTTTCATGCTATTTGTCCAAATCAAGGAAACAATGTTTTACTTTATCTTCCTGCTCCAAGTACAACTTTAAAAAGGTTTTTTGTTTTTTTTTTTTTTTTTGGTTGTCATGAGCAATATCTGCAAGACTCAACTCATTCCAGTATTTTGCCTTCTTTATATTTGTGGTAGGTTAAAAATGGCTGTAAATTCTTGGTCAGTCCCACCAGAAAGTGGGATTTCCTTATCAAACCCCTTGAAATTGGGCCAGACTTGTGACTGCTTGGTCCCCATGGCAGTGACAGACTGCAACTCTGGAGATGCCTTGGGTCCCCCAAAATCTTATGGTGCAGACTTTTATGCCTCTAAGCCTTTGGACTTTTAGGTTAGAGTGAAACATACTTCTGCTTTGTTAAAGCCACTGTTATTTTAAGTCTCTGTTACATGGAGCTGAACTTAACATAATGGGTAGAATAGCTTTGTTAGTCGACATTTTATCAAGACTATCAATTTCTAGGTAAAATTCTTTTGAGTATCATTGTTGTTTTTTTATTTTGTTTCTCACTTAAGCATTGAAAAGCATGTAGAAGTGAGATGCAGAACTGACTTAGACAAAAACCTGGTAAGTATGCCTATGGAACACAGGACGTTAAATCTGCTGAAAAGTTGTCAGGGCTTCCTAATTTTCTTATGAGAGAATTATGATTTTGGGGTTTATTTTCTTCTATCTTTTCTCTGGCAGCCACTAAATCTTCTGTAGAACACTAGACCCAATAGCACAGGAATTCAGTGTTACATTCTCCTGAATTTATTTCTTATGTGTTAGCTTTGTAATATGAGGAAGGAGAACATATACTTTCCGTAGTATTCACACTATGGAGACTCCTGCAAGGCACATAATAAAACTGAATTATGTTCAAGTGTCTGATATAGAGTCATGGGAAATATTGTCGGTAAGATGGCTTATATATTTTCCTTTATATATCTTCTTATAATGCTCAATAATTTTTATTTATGACCTATTTGTCATTTGCAGAAATCTTTTGCAAAGGTCATCATAGGCATTTGAATGTTTTTCTATGGTTTTTGTTATCATTTTCCTCTCTAGAATTGTGAACATTGTCAATAGCTATGTATAAGGAAATCATCATAATAAGTTGATTAAAAACTGTATTTCCTTGGGGCAGGAATTACATTTGTCTAAGAATTTTCTTAATCTCACATAAAGTCATACATTTTTAAAGCACCAAGCAATATTAGTAATCATCTAGTCCAATCTCTGCAACATGCAGACCAATAAACAGAGACGGTATATTTTCCTCCAGCAAAATAAGATGTGTAGTGAAGAATACATGAAAATCATGTCCTAACCAAAATTATGCAACATCAATAAAAATATATCTATGTAATTTTGAATTTATTCATAATCTTAAAGAAAACTTCAGTAGCATGAAACAAAGTTTTGAAAAATAAGATCATAAATGCTTCAAGTTGCTTCTGGCAAATGCTAAATAATCAGATACTGGCTCATGATGAATATGTTAAAATGTACTGCAGTCATGTTAACGTTGTAGCAAAAACAAGCTTAGATCATTTTCTTGGTTATTATTCAGTATGTTTTTAAAAATAAACTTCACATCAAAAATAAGTGATGTGCTAAAAGGCACTGCAGAACTACATATAGGCAACCGTGTTTGAAGTGAGGTCAGATAAAACCTATTCTGCAGATTGACCCTGTTAGACATAAAGTATAACTGTCAAATTAACAGAAATATAAAAAGTAAAGAAAGTTTAAACTCTGACCATCATTTCTTTTTCCCATCAAAAATTCTCCCTTCACGGGCACTGCCTTCCGATTTGTAAGATTACAGTTTGGCAACTTTTCAAAACAAGAGGTTGAAGCCAAGGGCTGTAAGGTTAAAAAAAATGTTTCCTCTTTTCCCTTCACTTTTCTTGAGGCCACAAGCAATTTTGACTCAATTTCTCTCTGTGCTTCTACTTAATTTCCACCAGCCTTCACCTCGTGCTCCCCCATCACCGTCTGCTGGGGCTTCCTCTGGTCCAGGTGCGTAAGTCCTGGCTGCCCCGAAACAGTGTTATGCTGACCCTCGCGTTTCTGTGATCTGCCAGGGACGGTGCTTAGAGCTGACTTAAGAATCCATGTTGTGATTCAAGGCACAGTTTAGTTCATTAAACAAATAAAAGTTTAAACTTCAATTCTGCCTCTTCTATTCTTTTTTCTCCAAAACGCATTTCCTCCTCTAAGAATTTAGGTCTTCAGTGTCTTCCTACTGTATAGAACTCTCTTTGCATTCAAACAGGGACAGGTATCGATTTACTTACATCTTGACCATCTCGTTCACATCAATGTCCACATAGTTCTGTATACTAAACCCTTTATCCATGGGGAAAAAAATTGGCTTTGGTTAAAGAAATTCTGCCTCCTGGAAAAGTGCTGAGGTATCTTTCCAGGCCAATCAGTCCTGCAAGTTAGAGCATTTTAGGGGGAAGGAGGATGCCAGTCAGCTCCCAGTCTCTTTCTTTTCTCGATTCATTCTTCTTATTGCTTTTACCCTACGCTCAGTTTGACATCCAGGTAGCCATAGTACCACGCCCAGCCTCCCTGGACCTCCTGGTTTCCCTCGTGCCACCTGAGGTCAGCTTCTCGCCACAATCCTTGCATCTTGCATGTGCCACCTGAGGTCAGCTTCTTGCCACAATCCTTTCACCTGGCGCACTATGCTGTCTGGGACACCTCACTTCAGGTCATTTAGACCCCAAGTCTCCCTGTAGGGTTGTACATAGAGGGCTGTAGAGTCTATTAGGTCACAGATAATAAGAGTAGCAGTTCTGGAGAAAGGGAAGCATAGGACCCTTGCATCTGACCAGCGTCAATGGTGGTGGGGGGGGCCGATGAAAGGAGAGCGATTATTGATGATAATTGTTGATAATTATGGTCATCATACTGGAAAACAGCGTAACATTGGGAACCATCCACTATCTAAGGCAGGATAACATAAAGCATGTGATGAGGACAGAAAACTAAGGAAAACACTGTGGTGGTGTCAGAATTCAACAAAAGTCAGCCATCTGGAGCCCTGAAGAGTGACTAACAGAAACTACTTAGTGAGCGACTGGTAATGCGGCAGGGATGCTACCACCCGCAGGATGCGCCAGGAAAGGTGACCTGTGTCTGCCTGTCTCTCTAACAGGCTAGCAGTGATGCTAACAATAATGATCACCGTTGAATTTGCTGAATTGCTACTATGGCATGGGGTTAAGTATTGCGCATTATTTCATCCAATCACAGCATCACAACCCCCCTGCCAGTGCAGCAGGTGTTACTTTTATCTCTTCTTTGCCAGTGAGGAAACCGAGCCTTAGAGAAGCTGGATAAATTACCCAATATTACACAGCTAGTAAATAGTAGGCCAGACTTGCACCCAAGGTCTCCTCAATTGCGAAGCCCATTCCACGCTGCTTCCGGCTGTCGCAAAGGTAACATGTAAAGCAGCAGGCTCCAGGTGAGGGACGCTGGGGTGGTTCCTTGATGAAAAGGGTGGGCAGTGAAATGGGATGTGTGGTTAGAAAACTTGGTCTAAGACCTGGCACTGCATTTAAGACAAACCTAAAATCTAAACTTCCTGGCAATTAAGTAAAAAAAAAAAAAATGAATCATAACGAGTCCCCTGCTTTGAAGGAATTTATGCATTAAGGGAAAGATAGCTATGTAACCAAACAATTTCAACACACAGCGATGAGGTAAGTACTGGTGTTTTGGGAACATGGAATAGGAGGTCATAGGCCATCCTGGAGGAGTCAGGAAGCTTTTCAGAAACATGTGATTCCTGAGTTGAATTATTAATGACCAGCTAGATGTTCCAGGCAAAGAATGGAGGGGAGAACATCCCAAGTAGAGAAGCCCAAGTGAGAAAGTCTCATAAGACGGCAGAAGCAAGGTATGAGAGGAAGGTGAGGAGGTAGACAGGAAGTAGTTTATAAAGAGCTTTTTACGTAATCCCAAAAGTTTCAGCCTTACCCTGTAGACACTAAAAGAACCATTGGAAGGTCACAAGGAAGTGAACAATCAGTTTTCTGCTTTAAAAAGCTGTTTTGGAAATAGTACAGAAATGGATCAAAGAGAATGAAGCCATAAAAATCTGGTTAGAAGTCTTTTGTAGGAATCCAGGTGAGAAGTGATAAGCCTGACCCCAGGAGACAGAAATAGGTAGAGAAAGGGTTGGGTGTGAGATATATGAGCAGCAAAGAAGCAAAACTTAGAAACCGTTTTGGTTGTGGGGGTGAGAATGTGGAAGGTGTTGAGGATGACTCTGTCTTGGGTAATTGGAGACGCCGTTGACTGAATCCAAAGGAGACTGGGAGTATTAAAAGTGAGTCCGATTTGCATCTGTTGGGCTTCAGGTGCTTGTGACACAGCCAGGTAAGCTGTGCCATGGGTCCAGGAGAGAGACCTGGGCCAAGGCACACATTGGAGAGTCATTGATGAGCAGGTGGTAGTTGACGTCATGTGAGCGACCCCTGGTGAATCCAAACTATCCTTTGTATAGGCAATGTTGGACCACATGATGAGCAATATTGCCAAAAATTGTTTCACAGCTGAAATAAAATCATTGCTTGCTCTTGTATTCCTATATTCACCTTTGTTTCTTTTCTTTTCTTTTTTTCTTTTAAGTTTGTTTTTATTGCATTTTTCTGTTACCATTTACCCCCCTTACACCTCTCTCCCCCCTTACACCTCTCTCCCCTCAGCATTCACCACACTGTTGTCCCTGTCCACGAGTCCCTTTTCCTTTTTGTTCAACCCCTGCACCCCAACCCCCTTCCCCCAGAGCTGTCCGCCTGCTCTCTATCTATGAGTCTGTCTCTATTTTGCTTGTTAGTTTGGTTTGTTCACTTTAATAAAAGGTGACAGCAAAGTGTGAAATCATAGTTATGTGAGGATATTTCTTCTTGGAACTGAAATAATGTACTTTCGATATGCCGTTTTCTAGTCATCTAAAAGTATGAATCATCGGAATCACCGCAAGTGCTTCCAAAAAATTCCAAGATGTTCTCATTCAGTTAGCCTGGAGGAAGGAACCAAGCTTATTATCTATCTATCTATATATATAATCCAAATAGGTATATAGATTATATATAGATATAGACATAGACATAGATATAGATATTTCCCAGCAAATGTAACATTGCCATACAGCTAGAAACAAACATTTGGCATGGTGTCTTTAGATAATTCTTCCCGAATACCAGTTGTCTTAGACAGCTTTTGGAGAAGAGTTCTAAAGCAAACGATTCAAGACTAGGTGAGTCGTACGTTTTAGGATCTAAGCATCTTGTTGGTAAAGATGATCGTTTTGTATGAAAATTAAATTTAGCCAGATAGGAAGTGCTGTCCTTCGTCTGCGAGGAAGTGATGGAGTACGGAGAGAAGGACCAGGACATTTCTTAGGAAGCAGCTTTAGACGTACTCAAATGTTCATGGAGTGGAACCGACACCTCAGAGCTGTGCCACATAAGCAAATGAGAGGAGACTTTGACAGGAATATTTTGAAGGCAAATTCTAATATATGCTATTTATAGATTACCTGTGAGATGAATTAAACATCATTAAATATATTAAACGCTAAAATTATCCTGATTTTAATTTAATCTCTGGTGATTCAGAAGACGCATTGGGATCAGGATGTCACAAGACTGATATTACAAACATCAGTAATTAATTAAAGCTCCACGAGAATGGTGGTTAAAAATATCTATTGACAAAGTTTGCTGTATAAAAAACTAATGAAACTTTTCTTTCGAGCAATAAGGAACTGACTTGCAGGAGATCAACTGTTCCACCAAGAACAAGTAGAAAATCCGGACAAAACACAAAAATAATAAAAAATAATAATAAAAAAAAACCCACCCGGCAAAAAACAAAAACCCAAAACACCAAAACACAAAAACTATTTGAAAGTCATCAGAAAGGCACCAAGCTACCCAGAACTTAAGGTCCAAGACTGGAGAAAAGGGAAACAAAGTGAATTCGACGTTCTGCATTGTTCTCCCCTTCAGGGATTTGCTGACTCATAAGTGCCACTGGTCGAGAGGATGAAAGGATAAACAGAAAGTAGCTGCTTGGGGACCAGCAATATGAGAGCTTTCAGCAGTTTTATGGGACTAAGAAGATAAAACTGGAGTTCAAGACGAGACAGGGAAGCGAAGCCCTGGAAAACAATTGACCCTGAAGGAGTCTAACTTATGAGTAGGACCAACCTAGAAATAGACCAAGTCTTGTCAAAAGTAAAACCTAGTCTCAATTAGCTTTGTCCCTGATTGCATTCAGGTGATTTTCTCCTGCTCTGACTACCAGAAGCTACAAGAAAATTCTCTGCAGATGTAAGTAGCAGCATTGAGGTTTACTGTGCCAATATGAGGTCAATACAAAGAAAACCACGCTGAAGCACATCACAGTAAAATTGCTGAAAATCAAAGATAGAGACAATATTAAAAACAACTAGAGAAAAAAAGGCAGATTGCCTTGAAAACAGAAAAATATGAAACTTACTGTTAACTCTCCAAGAGGAAAGGTGAGAACCAGAAGGTAATGCAAACATACCAGTGAAGTGATGGAAGAAAATAACTGCCAACCAGAACGTCTTAAACCATCGGCAAGTGCAGTGGAGGAAAGAATGGTCTTTTCAATCAGTGGTGCTGGGCCAACTGGATGTATGTATATATAAAAAAATTTTTTTGAGCCCTTCCTCATACCATGCATAAAATTTCCCTCCAAGTGGGCTATAGATCTGAATATGAATGAGAAATAGTTTCACGACTCTTGAGTATGTAAGTGTTTTTGAAACAAGACACGAAATGGACCTACCATAGAGAAAACTATTGATTAGTTTCACTAAACTAAAATTAAAGACCTTTGTTCGTCAAAAAACACCATTAAGAAAGTGAAAAGATAAGTCACGAAGTAGGTGAAGATATTTGTGATACGCATGACTAAAAGGGACTATCTGGCAAATACAAAACATTTTTTCAAATCAACATGAACAGCCCAATAGAAAAATAAGCAAATGACTTGAATTTTACATCACAATAGTAGACATTCAAGGGTCAATACTCATATGAAAAGGTTCTCTACTTCATTAGTCATCAGGGAAATAACAAAATAAAGGCTCAGTAATGTATCAACAACCACTAAGTAGAAACTCTACAGTGAAGGAAGTGGGAGACATGGACCCTTTTACACAGCTGGTGGGGTGTAAACTACTTGGTAGCAAAGAATACACTGTTGGCACCCTGCCTGTATCTTTTCAGCATTCTCTCCTCCCACGCACACTAACCTGACAGCAAATACTTGCAGACTTTAGGCCAAAGAGCTGGGGAGCAAAAATCCCCCGGAGGAAAACAGAAAATAATGCCTGCTCGAGAAGGAGGCGCTGGTAAACACAGCTCACCTCCTCACACAACCACATTAAAATTACAGCTGAACTACAGACCAAAGATCACACAGAGCTGTCTGAAATCAAGTTGAATGGAAATCCAGCTAAGGAACTAAAGAAGCTGTATCAATCCAGACATGGAGACATGAAACGGGCGGGTCCCATACTGATGTTGTGTGGTGGATAAAAATTTGGGAGGAATATTTTGGGAGTGAGGGGTCCCAGTCCCACACGAGGCCCCTCAGCCCAGGGTACCAGTGCCAGGAAGAGACGCGCCCATTACTTCTGGCTGCAAAAAACAGCAGGATTGGAGTCGGTGAAGAAAATTACTGAACTCTCTGGCAGTTCCTCTTAAAGGGCCCATGCCAGGCTTATTCAGACATGCTCCCTTTGAGCTCCAGCATCACCGGGGTAGCAGCCTGAAAGGCACCAATGGCACACAGGGAGGAACTACAGCATCGGGCATCAGGGCAAGAGCTGGGGGGCAGCTCTCTCCCACATGGAAAGCGGGCAGAGGCCATTGTGCCCTTTTTGAGTCCTCCCTCTACAGAGCCACAGAGCCCCCCGGCCGGAGCCATATGTGAGACTCCATCAACCCGGCTTACATCGTTTGCCCTGCTCCGGCATTTGCCTGAGGCTCTGCCCCACCCAGCTTACCAGCTGCCCTTAGCCCCTACCTCTGGCTAAGTGGCCCCAGGCTTGGCACAAGGAGAAGCCAGCTTTGGACCATAGTTTGGCTCCACCTGGGAACTTCCAAGCCCAGTACAACTAGCAGCCATCTCAGATTGCTTTGTAGCCCATGCTGGGCGGCCCCAGGTGGAACACAGGTGGTGACTGACTCTGACCCGCATCATCCAGGAGAACACAGAGCCTGTGTACCCAGTGGACAGCTACACACCACGTCAGAGCACCATGACCCTGCCCCTGCACAGCTGATCCTCCGTGGAAGGCAGAGGTTTGTGGTCAGTGGTCACAGCCACTCCTTGCAGTTCACTGGCTTGGGTAAACCCATCCCATTAATCTTCCAACAGCAAACCACTCTCAACTACAACAAGAGGGTGTGCTCAGCCCACACAGAGGACATACCTTGAGTATCCAGCTTGGATCATAAGGGAGACTGTGCCACTGAATCCTACAGGACACCTACTATATTAGGCCATACTACCAAGACAGGGAGTCATAGCAGCTCTACCTAATACATAGAAACAAACACAGGGAGGCTGCCAAAATGTGGAGACAAAGAAGCATGGCCCAAATGAAAGAACAGATCAAAACTCCAGGGAAAGAACTAAGGGATGAGGAGATAGACAACCTACTTGATGCAGAGTTCAAAACACTGGGAATCAGGATGCTCACAGAATTGATTGAGCTTGGCTGCAAAATGATTGAATAAATGAAGGCTACACAAAGTGAAATAAAGCAAAAAATATAGGGAACTGACAGTGAAGGGAAGGAAACCAGGACTCAGATCAACGATTTGGAACAAAAGGAAGAAAAAAATATCCAACAGGAATAGAATAAAGAAATAAGAATTAGAAAAAAATGAGGAAAGGTTTTGGAACTTCTGAGACAACTTTAAACATTCCAACATCTAAATCACATGGCTGCCAGAAGGAGAAGAGGAAGAGCAAGAAATTGAAAACTCATTTGAAAAAATAATGAAGGAAAACTTCCCCAATCTGGTAAAGGAAATAGACTTCCAAGAAGTCCAGGAAGCCCAAAGATTTCCAAAAAAATTGGAGTGAAAAAGGAACACACCAAGGCATATCATAATTAATTACCCAAGGTTAAAGATAAGGAAAGAATCTTGAAAGGAGCAAAAGGAAAGGAGAGAGTTACCTATAAAGGAGTTCCCATAAGACTATCAACTGATTTCTCAAAAGAAACCTTACAGGCAAGAAGGGGCTGGAAAGAAGTATTTGAAGTCATGAAAGGCAAGGACCTACATTCAAGATTACCCTATCCAGCAAAGCTGTCATTTAGAAAGGAAAGGCAGATAAAGTGCTTCCCAGATAAGGTCAAGTTCATGATCACCAAGCCCTTATTATATGCAATATTAAAGGGACTTAACTAAGAAATAGAATATCAAAAACTGTGAACAATGAAAAGATAACAAACTCATAACTCTCAACAATTGAACCTAAAAAAAAACAAAAACAAAGGAAACAACTAGAACAGGAGCAGAATCACAGAAATGGAGATCACATAGAGGGTTATCCATGGGGAGGCGGAGGAAGAGAATGGGGGAGGCAAGTACAGAGAGTAAGAAGCATAATTGGTAGGCATAAAATAGTCAGGGTTAGGTTAAGAATAGTATAGGAAATAGAGAAGCCAAAGAACTTATATGTATGACCTATGGACATGAACTAAGGTTGGGGGCGAATGCTGGAGGGTGGGGTGGTGCCAGGCAGAGGAGGGATAAAGGGGAGAAAAAAAATGGGACAACTGTAATAGCATAATTAATAAAATGTACTTTAAAAAATAAATAAAATACCAAAGATGAAAAATACAGAATCTTAAATGTATCAAGAAAAAAGCAGTTAGTTACCTACAGGGGAGTTACCAAAAGACTGTCAGATGATTTCTCAAAAGAAGCTTTGCAGGCTAGAAGGGCTTGGCAAGGAATATTCTAAATCATGAAAAGCAGGGACCTAAAGTCAAGATTGCTCTATCTAGCAAACATATCATTTAGAATGGAAGGGCAGATAATGAGCTTCCCAGACAAGAAAAAGCTAAAGGAGTTCGTCATCACCAAACCATTACTATATGAAAAGGTAAAAGGTCTTATTTAAGAAAAAGAGGAAGATTAAAACTATGAATAATAAAATGGCAATGAACACATACCTACCAACAACTGAATCTAAGAAACAAACTAAGCAAACAAGCAGAACAGAGGCTGAATCATGACAACGGAGAGCGTTTTGATGGTTGCCAGATGGGAGGGTAGTGTGAGGGAGCGGGTGAGGAGGCGAAGGTATTAGGAAGTAGAAATTGGCAGTGGCGGAACAGCCATGGAGAGGTAGAGTACAACATGCAAATGGAGTAGCCGAAGAACTTATATGCACGACACATGGGCATGAACTATGGTGAAGGGGGTTGTCTGAGGGGAGTTGGGGTGCTGGGCGGGGGGAGCAAAGGGAAAAAATTAGAATGACTGTAATGGCACAATCAAGAAAATATTTTTTACAAACAGAGAAAAAAATAAAATAAACCCCCCTGGAGACAACCTCAATAAATGACTGAAGAAAGTTGATATGTAAGTGTCCCTACCCCTCACCCCTCGGTTGAGATAACTGAGGTTTGTCCTGCGTTGCCTTCCCGAGTTTCACAGAGGGACTGAGCAGGAATCAGCTTGATATTTCCAAGGTAACTCAAACTCACTCATGCCGGGGGCGGAAGAAGGTTCACTGATCCCGGACCAGGGTCTGATGCACATTTTTGGCTGAATGGTCCTGTACCACGGAGACAGTATTAGTCCGCACCCCACATCTACGTGTGGCATGGCCCTAGGATTTTCACTTCTCATGGACAAGTTTCCCTCCTCAGCCAAAGCTCTGCACAAATAGCGGGTTTCTTACTGTTTCTCTGTGCTGGCGGACACAGATGTTTTCAGAGCTTGTCTTTTGAGCAAAGCACTGTGTCAGGCCAAGAGCTCTGTGCAAGTTATTCCTTTCTAGACTCGTACAGACCCACGCTCACATCTTTCGTCCCCAGCCCCCAGATTTTAGAGCTCATATCTGATCTGTAGCTCATTTGGGCGGTGGTATTTACTTCTCATTGCTGCTTTGGCTTTGATTTCTCTCTTTGTTTTGCCACAGGGAGATTCTACTTTCTTCTTCTGAGTGTAGCTGCTATGGTAGATACTGCTGGCCCCTACCTCTCTCAGCACTAGCTCAACACACATAAGGCTGTCCACGGCCTTCAGCCCTGACTGTCTGCCCGGGAGCTTCACATTGACTGGGAGCACACTCAGCTTGCAGGCAGAGCAAGCGGGAAATGCCAGAGACTTAATGCTCTCTGTTGCACCTCTTGGCCAAGGACAGATGGGGATTTGCTAGATAAATACCCTTGTTTTGTCACTCCTCAGTTCGGCTAGCTCAGATATGTTCTGCTAAGTTCCAGATGCTCACAGCGATAACTTGCTTAATAACGCGCTCTTCAAGGGCTTTGTTTTATCTCCTATGGCTCTATTTTTACTACCAGAGCTTTCTAGAGTTGCTGCTTAAATAAACTATTGGCATTCAGGTCTTTCTCTCAGGGACTGATTCTGAGGCGTGGGCACCATCAACTAAAACTAATTATATTTATGTATAACCTGTGATCCAGCATTCCCCTTCTGAGTTCATATACAGGTGGGGCAAAAGTAGGTTTACAGTTGTCTATACGGAAAAAATACAATAACTAATACAATAAAATAATACAATCATTAACAATTTTAATCGTGTGCTCGCGACTGCAAACCTACTTTTGCCCCGCCCTGTACAATGAAAATGCACACAAACACAGGCCAAATAACATGTACAGTAACACCTGTGGATGTAGATGCAGATCTCCAAGCAGAAAACAGCTGCCCTTCAACCGTAAGGTGGGTAAATAGATGGTAGTACATCCACAAAATGGAATACTGCACATTGAGGTGAGTGAATGAACTGTCACTACACATGATAACGTAGATCAATCTTGCAAACATAACATTAGGCTTAAGGACAGAGACATGGCAACATACGCCCCCTTAATTCATTGGATTCTTACATCATAGCGTTGGTACTATGTTGTTTTGGGCTAATAACATACAGCACAGCATATAAACTATACAATAAATTGAAAATGAAATATATTGTACTATGCTTTGGAAAAATAAGGAACAATTAATTCATTGAGTTTTTACCTCCTTAAAATGATCTAAATTGTTATCATGTACAGAAGGCTTAAAAATCCACAAAATTCCCTTATTCATTAATGTTCATTATAATGCTAATATCTTAGTGGGCTTCTTTGCCCTCAGCCTTTGATTAATTATATGCATTCAATGACATCCTGCTATGTATGTGATTCTCATTGTAATTGATGCAATTAAAAGTAATAAGGCACCAATTTTTCAAGTTTAACAGGCAGAAATTAATAAATGGACGGTTCACATTTTAAGTCATCAACATATAAAAAAGCAAGCGGGGCAACTGCAGGTAACTTTTGGTTGAGATAATTGGTTTGCTGCTCCAGATCTAATCCTTTGGGGTCACCAATTTCTTCAGTAACCATATTAGCATATTTTAATACCTGTTGAATTTGGAGACTCACTAATACGCTTAGTAAATGGAACAGCTATTTTCAGTTATTAGCATATTCAATCTTCATTCTAGCTATAAGATTTTGAAAGCATTATTAAAATCCCATCGCAGTAACAGAATCTCTGGGAGTGCTTAAAATCATTCTGCTTTAGAGCAAGCAGGAAAATATAATCCCTCCCTTTAGAGAGAACCTTTTCCATTTTGGCCTGGGCTCCTATGTGGGCTTCTTGAGAGGCAGTTCAGTGTGGATTCTAGAATCACACTGGATAGCTCTGAATCCCAGCTCCATTATTTAGAAATAAGGTGACCTTGTGTTAATTACTAACCTCCCTGTGCCTCAGTTTCCTCATCTGTAAACTCAGAATAATAACAATACAAGTTATTAAGAGATTTAAATAAATGCAGTGCTCCTTGAATTGTACGTAGCATAAACTTAGGCACTTTCATTTACCCAACTAATATTTATTGAGCACCCAGGATCTGCCAAGGAGCACGTAGGCACTTGGCTACATCAGTAAGTAAAACAAAGATTCCTGCTGTAATGGAGTTTATTTATATTCTAGCCAAGGTGACAAACAATAAACGTAATAAATAAATCGTGTGTGTAGTGTGTTAGAAGATAATGGGAACTACAGAAAAAGACACATGCAGAGGAAGTAGGTAGGGAGGTCAGGCAGGTTGCAACAAAGGAAGTGGTGAGGTGGGTCCACGGGGAAGGTAAAATATGAGCAAGGCTTGAATGCAGCAGGGGCGTTTAGCTAGTGGTCATCCGGGGGAAGAGAGCTTTAGGACGAGGAAACAGCTGGGCCAGACGTGCTTGGAGCAGTCAACAGCAAGGAGGCCAGTGTGGCTGGCCGTGGCTCCCTTCAAGGTTTTAGGACTTGCCAAAATTGCCAAGGACGAATGAAAGGCATGAGTTGTTTGCCCAACCCAGGCAGTGTCAGATCCGGCCTATGTGTATGTGTCCCACGGAATGATCAGCGCTGTTACTTAGGAATAGACGTGGTGGTAGATGTTGGCTGAATTTTTCTCCGTTCAGAATCACTTCTGTATTGGTGTGAGCAGGCCAGTCACCGGCCCTGTGGCTGGCTGGCAATCATTCAAGGAGGAAAGTCCTCTAGATGCTTCCACACCTCACCAAAACACTTCATGAAGCCATATTACAGTCAGGACAGGAAATCCTCTTAAACGAGGGGGAAGAAGGGATACGGCATGAGAGAAAGGAGGAAGGTTCTTTGTTCTGTTCCTTCTCTGCGTTCCGCGTCCCTGCTCCACCTTCCCGAGGCACAGTTCTAGCGTGCAGATGGCATGCCGGGCTGCACACGGCGCGCGGTCTGGTCTATGTCCGTGTGCCTGTGTGAGTTTTAAGCGATGCCCACTGTTGGGGCTATGAAGTCTTTTGCCAGTTAACAAGTGAAATAATTAACAGTGGTTTCAGCAAGTTGCAGGCCTAAGTTAGCCAAAAAGTTCACAGGACACTCTGGAGGCCACAGCAAAATGTGATGGCCTCTCCTTGCCTGGGCCTGATCTTCGGAGAATAACCTCGGCGGCTTTCTGAAACCTGCCTCACTTCATGATTCTCCAGGTCAGCGGCCAGCTTCCACCGCTGAACAGGTTTTGCTTCTGAGTTTCTGTGCATATGAAGCAGGAGGTGATGACTCACTGTCTCTCAAGTTCTTTGAGGTTCATAACGCCAATGGTCTGGTTTGAATCAACTTCACTCTACTCCGTCTCTCCATGTTCATGGCTATCTTGTCTCTTTGGGCCTTGGGGGCCACGCACCTGGAAAACTGTAACCTTCCGCTCGGAACCTCCCTGCCCGCACCCTGTCCTCCTTCGGGAAGTGGTGGAGAGTTTGGCAAAAGTGTGGAAACAGAAAACGCCACGATGTTTCTTGTTGTTTCAACCATTCACACATAATTTAATAGCTCCAAATTATTTAAAAGCAATCTCGCCAGAGTTCTCAGAACCTACGATCGTAGTTTAGTACCTGCTGCTATGAAAATCTTTGGGAATCTTTTTCCATTCTTCTGGGCTTGTCATTGGCTTTTTCCACTATCTCTTACACCAAATTTTTGCCCACTCTAACTTCTGCGGAAAACGTGATCTTTCTTTGCTTCCCTCTGGCTTTCTTGCTCCAGCCAGCAGAATTTCTCTGAAGAACTGAAGGAGCTTTTCTTTTGCAGTCCTTTCATTTTTTTTTTTTTTTGGTCCCCTGCTCCCCCTCCCCAGTAATTACTGAGCATCCACTATGTGCCAGGTGTCCTTCCTTATAATCCTCAGAACCATTTATCAGGGAGATTAAACATTATTAAGCCTTAGTTACAAATAAGGAAGCTGAAGTGTGAAGCAGGCAAGTTATTGGCTCAAGGCCACTCAACTACCAAGTCAAAGACTTAGGGTTTAAATCTGTTCTTCTGCTCCGTAGCTCTACGCCTTTTCTTGTCTTTTCCGTTAGATGGCTTCTTATCATCAGGGCGCACTCTGTCATATATTCATTTGCTTCGTCTGGGTCTCTGGATTGATTCTCCCACAGGCTCTTCTAGCCCGTCCCAATCATATTTGGGAGCGGAATAAAGGAAAGGAGGGCTTCAACGGCCTTACAGATGCCAAACCTACTGACTGCCCTCTAGTGAACATTCTGGCCTATCATGTGTGGCTGGCTACACAGTGTTTACTAGAGAAGGTACTCAGCCCATTCAGACCTGAAGGAGGGACTGGATCCTCTCCACGTCAGAACTAGCTTGGCACTCTCTGAAGTTCAGGAGGAGGACAAATCTTCCTTTATTTCCTAAGCCAAGGTCTCAGGACCTTAGCAGGGCTGAAGGACCAAAGGGAAAGAGGGTGGGATTTATACCAGATGGAGGCTGACAGCAGTGTCTTTAAACGGAGGACACTCAGGGAGCCGGAAATCCAATTTCTCATCTTCTACACCACGCTGCCGAAGCACTCCCCCTTTCAGAATTACTTAGGTTTTGGTGGGAGCTGGCCTCTTTGGGGTGTATGTGTTTGTATATATACGTGTGTGTATGTAGTGGTAGCTCTCTCCCCAAGTCAGGGAAATCTGGGCAGTTTCAACAAAAACTGGGCAAACTCGGGCCAGATTTGCAGCGCTAATCTCTCCACCCACGCTCTTTACCGTCTGTTGACTCAGAGAACTGAGACCTTTGTTTTCAAGTACCCTCCTTCCCTCCATGCTCTAGGTGATCTTGCCTCATATTTGAATGACCTGCCACACTTTCAGTCTCCAGCACTGACTGTCTTCTCTCTTCTTTGTACATGTTTTTCCTACCCTGAGTTTACCCTGCCTTGAAAGTGCCTTTATTTGTGTATCTGTCACTCTCTCTCAACATAACATTCTCTCACACTACAGTCATAGCTAAACTTGAAAATAAAGCTGTATGCAACTCACAACACCCATCTTTTTCCTCTCCCCAGATCAATTGAAATTATTCTCTTAAAGATTATCATCATTTCTTTGTCACCCTCCTGATGGCTCCCGTTCATTCTTCTTGGACTTCCCATCTGTTTCGCTACCTTGATAATTGCTTTTCATTATTCTTGCCCTTGTCTTGAGAGTGTCTTCCTTCTTTCCTTCCAACTCCCCTTCCCCACCTCAGACCCATCCGTCTCCGTCTTCCAGTCTCTGAGACTCGGGCTCTGTGTGAATCTCTCCGAGAGACTCATCCCTTCACAAGAACTCAAACAGGATCACGAGGCAAATGGCCCCGACATTTACATGTCTAGTTCTACCCTTTCTCTCGACTCCAGCCCTGCGATGTATAACTATTAAATATTTCCACCGAGATGTCCCATGATCACCCTAAAGATGAAATGTCATAACAAAGACACCATTTTCTGCGGAGTTAGTCCCTCCTGCTGCCCTCGTATTCGGTGATAACACCATAACCTGTAAGTCATTGTAGTACAAAACCCAGTCCTCTGGTGTTTTCCCTTGTTCTACCGATGACGTACATTTTCTGCAACACCGTTTCTATGAATACTTTTCTGTCTTTTCTCACTCATGTCTCCTAGCTCTTCCTTGACCTGTCGCTAATCCACTTTACTTTTAGTGCTAAATTCCCTGTACTCTGGGTACCATTTCTAGGCACTCTGTTTGCACATTGCTACCAGACTGAAGTCCCTGAAAGACTTCCACTCGCTTCATCCAAACCCGTTTCTGGCTCCTCGTCACCAGCACAGCACAGCTGTCACCGCGTAGCCTTGCACCCAGGGTGTCCTCACCACGCAGACCGCCTCCGTCACCTTTCCAGCCTTACCCTCTACTTCTTGCCCACAGAAACCTGTGCACCTAAAGTTTCTCTGGTTTCTACTTTCCAAAATTACCTCGCATCTTCCCTGCCTGTCTTCTTTCCTTCTTGAAATGCCTACTCGTCATCCTCATTCTTTCCCTTAGAAATACTACACCCTCGTCACCTCACCTCCTCCAGGGAACATTCTACTGTCCCAGCCATGGCCTCAGCTCCGTGGATGCCCTAGGGCGTTTGGTGTCTCTGTCTCTTATGTGTTATGACACCTGTGCCTTGACGCCTCCCCATGCAATTCCGTAGTTCTGTACTTTGCTTATTTCTTCCCAGCTACATCGTGAGGTCATGTTCAGATTGTCTGTGGCACTTATGATAGAACCCTTCACTTATTAATTGAACAAGACCAGTCTCCTCTGTGTGTGTGTGAATTTGGATGGAGAGGTTACACAGACAGCTCCTTGAGATATGGGAAGAAAAAATTAACTTCCATTCGTAGACATTTTTCATATTTATTTTAAATTTCTATTTTGTGAATGTTTTCTAGTGAACTGTTTGAATGAAGTATGTATATATTCAACATTTATATACAGTATGCATTATAACAATATATCCAAGGCTTGTCTTAGATTGAATTCACTTGAAACAGACTCTGAGGTGAAGAGTTGTATTCATCAGTTTGAATGAGAGGGTTGTGGGGAGACAGACCTGCCAGGAAGGAAAGATTAGGCAGAGGAATAAGGTGACCTGTGATGTGTTTGTGGCCAAGGCCTAGGTAGATCCTCCTGCCAACTCTGGAGCTTAGCGTACCCTTGGGAGTTATCCTAAATTAAGGTAAGGGCACTGGCCTTCCTACCTCCCCGCTGTCCAGTCATTGGCCATGGGCCACCGCCGGGAGGAGCGTGCTGTGAGCGAGTCGGTTCCCTCTGACTGAAGGCGATCGCCAGTGAAGGATGCACCGGTTACCTCAGCAGCCCACATTTCCAGCAGCAGGGCATTGCGTGCTCAGCCCTGAGGAGGGGATTTGAGGGGTGCACCCACCACAGCATCCAGTAGCCACTCCAATGGCCAATGGCACATTCTCAAATTTTTTATTCTCTCTTTCACTCTATTCAGAAAAAAAATCTTTGGAGACTCCTGGGTCAGGAGATGAAGAACGATGAGGAAAAGCAGGGTAGGAAGACTAACATCACTTAAGGCCTCTCTTTCAGGCACTTTCCAAATACTTAGCATACTCTTCTGCTCCATTTCAAAGCATAAGGGGCAAAGAATAAAAAGTGATTAACATCCTTCATGCATGTTTCATGCTGCCAGGAAAGTGAACTATGCACTGAATTCAGTTTCTAAAGATGGAGCTATATGATTCACATGGGGATGACTCAAGAAAGAATTGTGATTAAAGAAAGATGCTCCCTATTTCCATCAATGGCCACCACCCAGCTTGGGAGGAGATGATTCTACTCGATTATATTCCCTCTCATGGTAAGTAAAGGTGTTGATCAACGGAGCTTGTTATTTCCACTACGTGGAGGCATAGGTGTTGAACTGAAAGATAGTTTCTCTATGAGTTTGCTTTGAACAATTTTGGGATCCTTTGTTATTGATGAATAACATCTCACTTTATCTGCAATCGCTTCTAAAACTCTTAGAGACTGAGAACATTTACTTTCTGCCCTGGCTGGTGTAGCTCAGTGGATTGAGCTCAGACTGTGAACCAAAGGGTCGTGGTTCGATTCCCAGTCAGGGCACATGCCTGGGTTGCAGGCCAGGTCCCCAGTGAGGGCCACGTGAGAGGCAACCACACATTGATGTTTCTCTCCTACTCTTTCTCCTCCCTTCCCCTCTGTCTAAAAATAAAGAAATAAAATATAAAAAAGAAGAACATTTACCTTCTAACACTTTTCCCTCTGGTCCTTTTTAACGACGTGACTCTTCGATCCCTTCTCCAGTCTGTTTGGAGGAGATAGCGCAGCCTGGTGGTGGGAGTGAGGACTCCGGTGTTAGACAGATTCAGGTTTGTTTGTCTAGCTGCACATCCCGGGGCAAGTGACTGACTTTCCGTTAGCACCAGCTTCCTAATCCGCACAAAGGAGAGAAGATTAGTACCTGTCCCCTAGGTACTTTGTTACTAAAGATCTATTCTCCTGAGGCTGCATTAAGATATGAAGAATAAAATTCATACGAAGTTCTTAGCCAAGTGTCTGGCTTATAGAACGTACAAATTAAATATTAGCTATTTTCAAATTTCTGACTTTTATTTTTTTGCTTTTCTCATGCTTTTTAATATTTTTTCTCCCTATTCCCCAGGAGATGGTAATGTCATGAAACTTCAGACTAACGAGGACAAAAGGGTTACCAAGTTGTGTGGCGCATCTCCATCTCTGACCGCTTTCCGATATTCTTTACACTTTGTCCCTGATTCCCCTTCCCAAACCCGTTTTTCATAGCCTCCTCCTTCACATTTTCAGTTCAAGCCTCAGATGGCACTAGGGATACATTTCTGGTTTCTGATGCCCAGGGGACAGCCCCACTCCCTGGGCATGGCTACCTGTGAAAGTCCAGCCTGCTCACTCTGCCATCTGGTGTGGATTAAAGCCCATCGGTGTCCGACTGCTGTGCTTGGAGCCATGCCAAGTGTTAATCTGAAATGAAGCGATTCAGGATCGCTGTGACCATGTTTTCTAACACAAAAAAAAACAGCACAGGCTCAGGCCAGCCAAAAGGGAGCCACTTTACACAAATGCAAAGAGAAAGGGTTAGGGGGCAACGACAGGACCAATAGTTTCATGTTGCCTTGTAACCCTGAAGCTACCAGTATGGAGTTATTTAGCCTTTTGGAAATCCTGGCTATCGATTCCTTGTCTCGGTTGCTGACAACTGCTGAACTCATGGCTCTACAAATACCCCGACTGGCTCTTCCTCCATATTCAACTTTATGCTTTCCTTTCTTGGTTTCCTTTGTTTTTTTTTTCTTAGAGAAATGAATAGGTCAAATATCCTCTCATGTTGTCCTTAGGCCAAATTTCCAAGGAAGGCAAGTTCCTGCCCAAACCCCACAGCCCCCCCACACACACACATGCTCTCACATACACATGCTCACACACACGGAGAGAGAACCATCCCCAACTCATACCTTTTTCAAGGGCAAAGTGCCTTTCTGTCCACTTTGCCTGGGAGCCTCTCCACCAGCCGGTGTTTGTATTCTGCACCCCACTCGCCTAGCTCCTCTTGCTGCTTTATTTTGGGAGTTTACTCTTCGAGCCCATTCCGGGAGGCCTTGGTGTCTTTCCAAGGCCAGATTCTCTGCAAGGTCTTTCAAGGCCCAGGTTCTAAGAGCCTACAGGAGTTTCCCTTTTGAGTCTCCCCAAGTGACCAGCAGCCCAGTGGACACAGCCCAGTTCCGCAGACACGGGCAGGATTTTCTGTCCTCCTGGAACACTTATCAGAATCCTTGTCAGTTTTACTCTGGTACCGTGCGGGAGGAGGAAAAATTCCACCGTGAAGAACAGCTGCTAACCAGCTCTCTCCGACCTCTTCTGGCCCTAACTGACCCCAGAACGCAGTCCATAGAGAGTCACAGTGCGTCTGCATTTGTCGTTCTCCCAGAGGTTTGCAGGCCCTGTGACCCAGGAAGCAGCCGTCCGTGTTCTTTGCTTTTCTTTACATGGTAGCTTTCTCAGACGTGCATTCCTGCGGGGCGTGGGTGTGTTTCCATCTGCGGTCACTTTAGCCATGATCAGAACTATAATAATATACAATCTTGCAGGACCCTCCCTCCAGGAGTCTCCCTGCACTTTATAAACAGTAACTAACTGGGGAGGGACTGCTGTGTATCTATTTAATAATACAATTGTGTTTTCTGTTTTAACAAAATGTTC